>CAUYTI010135449.1:0-11123 GCA_963575145.1 Galago senegalensis
CCTGTAGTCCCAGCTACTTGGGAGGCTGAGGCAGGAGACTCGCTTGAGCCCAGGAGTTGGAGGTTGCTGTGAGCGTGATGCCATGGCACTCTACCCAGGGGGATAGCTTGAGGCTCCGTCTCAAAAAAAAAAAATAGATTCAGAGGCCTTTTTTATGTATAGTTACTCTCAGATAACAAGAACTGCTATAAATGATTATCATAAGAAGTCACCACCAGGCATGGTGGCTTGCGCCTATAATCCCACTATGCAGAAAACTGAAGTGGGAGGATTGCTTGAGTCGTAGAATTCAAGGTTGCAGTGATGCAGTGAGCAACGATCATACCACTAAACTCCAGCCTAGATGACCAGAATGAGACCCCCAATCTCTTTAAAAAAAAAAAAAAAAAAAAAGGCGGCACCCATAGCTAGCAGGTAGGACATTGGCCACATACGCCAAAGCTGGTGGGTTCAAACCTATCCTGGACTAGCTAAAAACAACAATAACAACTGCAACAAAAAAAATAGCCAGCGGTTATGGTGGACCACCTATAGTCCCAGCTACTTGGGATGCTGAGGCAAGAGACTTGCTTAAGCCTAAGAGTTTGGGGTTGCCATGAGCTGTGACCCAGGGTAATAGCTTGAGACTCTGTCTCAAAAAAAAAAAAGTCATTCTTGCTAAAATTGCTCCAACTTGGCACAATACAGAGATTTCAACTGCCAAACCTCTAGGCCAAACTTCCCCAGACATCTGATTTATTCTTAGAGTCCCTTGTCTTCAGTCACAGAGAAATCTCTTTTCACTGGCCTCTTCCATGGTATTTTATGTAAGCACTAGTTTATTTTCTCCACCCTTGGTGTTGGGTGCATCTACCTCCTATGCCCCTCCTATTCCTTAGGATGCGGAAGGGAGAGCTGTTTGACTATCTGACAGAGAAGGTGGCCCTCTCAGAAAAGGAAACCAGGTAATGGCTGAGCCTGCAGCTCCTGGGTGAGCAGGGAGTGGGGTGGAGCAGGGAGGAGCAGAGGAGGAGACTGCACCTCTCCCAGGTCCATTATGAGGTCTCTGCTGGAAGCTGTGAGCTTTCTCCATGCCAACAACATTGTGCACCGAGACTTGAAGCCTGAGAATATTCTCCTAGATGACAGTATGCAGATCCGACTTTCAGATTTTGGGTTCTCCTGCCACTTGGAACCTGGCGAGAAGCTTCGAGGTGAGGGGATCTGGTGTCCTACCACACTTGGGTGGGAAGGAGACCCAAGTGTGATGAGGGTGATTGGCTTGGTCTTGAGTACTGAGTCCCAGGTACCAAGGAAAGGAAAGAAGTCAGTGAGCACTTGCCAAGTACCCTCTGGGTGCAAAGCCTTGTGTAGAACTCAAAGAGTGGGCTTTCTGACATGGGGAGGAGACAGACAAGTGAGCAGACAGTGATACACAGTGGGCAGATGGCACACCAGGGAGGCCAAGAAGTTCTGTTGCAACTTGGGAGACCTGTGGAGGAGCAGGGCCTCTGGGACTGGGCCTTGTCCCAGGAGGAGAGAGAGAGGGAGCAGGGGATGGCAGGCTCAGCATCATATCTAGGGGATGGAGGAGGCAGGACCACAATGTGCTTCTTAGGTGCTGTGAAGAGCCTGATGTGTCCATATAGCACTTCTCACCTGGGGCCCTGGGACTCAGGCTCACTCAACATTAATACCTTTGTTGTGACAGAAATATTTCTAGTGCAAATGGGAAACTAAATAAAGCCTAACTGTGGGACTTGTCAGATCTTTTAATATGCTACCATCTCTCCCTCAGTGGATTTGCAGTAGACTTAATAGCTAACATTCACTGGTCACTTACTATGAGGAAGGTACCACACAATCCTTACATGGCTTATTTCTCTAAGTCCTCTCAGCAATCCTATGAGATAGACAGTATTTGTGTCTCCTTTTTACAGATGAGTTTAAAGATATGAGATTACTTATCTGAGGTCATATTACCAGCCATTTGAAGGTGGGCAGTCTGACACCAAAGCTCCTGCTCTTAACCTGTGGACTTACATATCTTGTGGATGTTATACTTTATTTCTTTTTGAGTATCTGTTTCTCCCCTTTCTGGAATCATCTTTGTCCCTACCCAGTTTTATCCTCTCCCTTGGCTTAGGTAGTTCAGGTTTTACTTGAAATCTCTAGGACAGGTAAGATCTGTTTTTTGTTCTTATACATATATATTCTCCCTTCATGACACGTTTTACTCTATTATTTCTTGTTTGCTTTCTGGTAGACAGTGAACTCAGTAAGAGCACATCTGATTCATCACTGTGTCTAATATGGTGGTTGACATTCAATACATGTTGTAGAAATAAATTTTCCAAGAGTCAGTTTCAATTTAGGACTAATAAAATCTCCTGAAATGTGCCATAAAACACAGTTTGGAAATTACTGGGATAGAATTGGTGCTCAATATGGCAAAAGGAAGTATTAAATACAGACGTGCATCATGTTACTGAGAGTAAATGACTGTTACTGAGTGCTTTCTGCTGAGGAATCTAGACTTGATCCTGATGCCACGATGGGGAATCAGGGAAGGGATTTCCCAGTAGATGCTGTAAGAAATCCTATATTTTTCCACTGTTCCCCTTGGGTTGAATGGTGGTTCCACTAACCAGAGTGGAGATAAAAGAGAAGGAATAAGTTTGGGCAAAGGGGAATGCAGGAAAGTTTTAAATTTTGTTTTTTCTATATGTATTTTGGATATAAAAATGAGGTAACATGTGAGTAGTGGGTAGCCTGGCTTGGCTGGAGGGTTGGAGGAGGAAAGTGATAATTGAATTCAGTCCAAAAAAAACCAGGTTTTCCTAAGAAAGCCACCAGGAGCCTTGGTGGGTATTTGAGTTGTTCAGTGGGGATAGTGTCTAGTCCTGACAGAATTGACAGAAGGCAGGTAGGAGCAGAGTGGCAACACTGGTGGCCCTGGCAATGTTGAGGCAGCTCCAGCAGAAATCAGGTGCTAAGGGCCCTGGAGAAAGCTGGGGGGCATGCCTTCAATCTCAGCCCTCTCTCTCCAGAGTTGTGTGGGACCCCAGGGTATCTGGCACCAGAGATCCTTAAATGCTCGATGGATGAAACCCACCCAGGCTATGGCAAGGAGGTCGACCTGTGAGTTTCTGGTCCCCTTGCCTTCTGTGTTTACTGTCTTTCACTGTGTGTGTCCATCGTCTAGTCTTGCCTGACTCTGATCTCTTTCACAGCTGGGCCTGTGGGGTGATCTTGTTCACACTCCTGGCTGGCTCACCACCCTTCTGGCACCGGCGCCAGATCCTGATGTTACGAATGATCATGGAGGGCCAGTACCAGTTTGGTTCACCCGAGTGGGACGACCGTTCAAACACTGTCAAAGACCTGGTGAGCTGGGGCTGTGAGAGGACAATCGGGAAGGCCCAAGAGTTGCCCCTAATGCTCTGGGGTTTCCCCTAGATCTCCAGGCTGCTGCAGGTTGATCCTGAGGAACGCCTGACAGCCGAACAGGCCTTACAGCACCCCTTCTTTGAGCGCTGTGAAGGCAGCCAACCCTGGAACCTAACCCCCCGCCAGCGGTTCCGGGTAAGCCTGATAGTGTCAGAGTCTGGGTCTGTGCCTCTGTCCCTTGTGCTGGATGCTCCACTGGAGCACACATTATCCCCCTCCTCAGGTTGCAGTGTGGACAGTGCTGGCTGCTGGACGAGTGGCCTTAAGCACCCATCGTGTACGTCCACTGACCAAGAGTGCACTGTTGAGGGATCCTTACGCGCTGCGGTCAGTGCGACGCCTCATCGACAACTGTGCTTTCCGGCTCTATGGACACTGGGTGAAGAAAGGCGAGCAGCAGAACCGAGCAGCCCTCTTTCAGCACCGGCCCCCTGGGCCTTTTCCCATAATGGGCCCTGAAGAGGAGGGGGACTCAACTACTGTACCTGAGGACGAAGCTGCAGTGGTGCTGGGCTAGGACCTCAGCCCCTGGGGAATCCCAAAAAGCAGGACTCTTCAGAAGGATTTTGATCATTCCAGCCTCTCTGGACTCTGGCCGTAGGTGCCTCTGCCTGCCCAGGCCCACCACTGATCATGCTACTATTATACAGACCAGCCCTCTACTCCTCCCCATGGTGGCTAGGGCTTTGAGGTCAGAACTGGGGTGGAAGGGAGCCACTCCAAATGCCATGCCTGGTCCTGTCAGTGCTATCTGTGCTGCATATGAAATAAATCTGCACACCAGTGAGAGTGGGTGCTTCTGTCTGGTGTCTGGCTAGGTCAGGGAGCTCTGAAGGTACTCAGGATTGGTGACAGGGATTGGGCCATTTTGGCCTAGGCCTTTATTGGAGAAAATGCTGAGGATCACTTAGTCTTGTTCTTGCTTTTGCCTGGAGGTAGCTGGAAGGGCCGCTCTAGTGCAGTCAATTTGCTGTTGAGTCTTTCCTCACTGGCCTTGAGCCTCTCCTCTACCAGCTCTTGGAGCTGCCCCAGCTCTTTGTTCAGTTGGGTCTTGATATAGGTTTGGAGGATGTGGACCTCATCTACCAGGGCAGGGGAAAAAAGGGAATGTCAGAGAGATGCTGTCTGGGGATGAGTATGCCCAACCCCAAAAGAACCCCTATGGGATATGCAGGTGGCCATCTTGTTTCAACTTAGGAAATGTTGGTCAGGCAAGATGGCTCATGCCTGTAATCCCACCCCTTTAGGAGGCCGAGGCAGGGGGATTGCTTGAGGCCAAGAGTTTGAGACCAGCCTAGGCAACACAGCCATACCTTGTCTCTACAAAAATAAATAAATAAATAAAAGAAGCCATGCATGGTATTGGCATGTTTCTGCAGTCCTAAACTACTCAGGAGGATCCCTTGAGCCTAGGAGTTCAAGGTACAGTAAACTATGATCATGCTGCTACGCTCCAGCTTGGGTGAGATGAGAGTTTGTTTCTTAAAAAAAAAAAGACATAGTCCAGGAGTGGTAGCTCATGCCTGTAATCTTAGCTCTCTGGCAGGCTAAGTGGGTGGATTGCTTTCACTGTGCTCACAAGTTCAAGACCAGCCTAAACAAAAATGAGACCCCATCTCTACTAAAAATAGAAAAACTAAATAATAATACTAATAACAGAAAAACTAGCTGTAGCTAGGCATGGCAGGCACCTTGCACTCCCAGATACTCAGGAGACGAGGCAGGAGGATCCCTTTACCCCAAGAGACTGAGGTTGCTGTGAGTTAGAATGACACCGCAGCACTCTACCCAGGGTGACAGAGTGAGACTCTCAAAAAATAAAAATATAAATAGGGGGCGGTGCCTGTGGTTCAGTGGGTAGGGCACCAGCCCCATATACCAAGGGTGGCAGTTTCAAACCTGGCCCCGGCCAAAATCCAACAAAAAATACCTGAGCACTGTGGCAGGTGCCTGTAGTCCCAGTTACTCAGGGGGCTGAGGCAAGAGGATCACCTAAGCCCAAGAGTTGGAGGTTGCTGTGAGTTATGATGCCATAGCACTCTTCCTAGAGCAACAAAGTGAGACTGTCTCAAATAAATAAATAAAAATTGTCAATCAGCCTTTGGGTGAAGAACAATTGGGCAAAGTGGCAATACTGGGTTATTTGGATTCAAATTCTCATTGCCACTTAGTAGCTATATGACCTTAGGCAGGTTATTTAACGCCTCCAAGCCTCTGTTTCCTGTGTAAAATGTGGATAGTAATGACATCTAGCACATAGTATCGAAAGAGGATTAAATAAGTTAATATGTGTAAAATGCTTAAAACAAGGTATGCCTGCTGTACCTATTCCCAATTATGTTATGGCTGTTATTATCATTGGTTTTCTAATTATCTTTCTGGAGCCACCTCTTTTGCTCATTCTGAGCAGCTGGGCTTTAATCTGTTTATCACCTTGGACTACTGCATAAGGAATCATTTGGAGAAAGGACACTGTGACTAAAAACAAAAGGTCTGAAGCCTTTTGTGGTCCAGACCCTTCATTTTACCCCTTCCTAGAGTCACCAGGCACCCCCTTAACCCTTCCCAATCCTCACTTGGCTCTTGCTGTGGCTGAGCCACCGTCTCCAGTTCCTCCTCATGTGGGGTGACTGCCTGCTCCTCCACTTCCTTGCTTTCTTCTTTGTCTGCAAGCCAGAAGCAGGAAGAGGCCTTAGCTCCAACCTCACTCCAGCCCTAACCCTGGCAGTTTTTCTTAACCATCTTACCTTCTGGCCAGAGCTTGGGTGACTGTAGCCCCATGTAAGTCAAAGATAAATCCAACCGCACCTGGGAAAAAAGAAGAGCAGCTGAGAGGAGGGCACCTGAACTGAGGGAAAGGGAGATAGGGCTGGCCTCTTGTACTTCATGGCCCGTTACCTGGGGTGTGAAGACATATTTGTAGAGCTTGAAGTGGCGGAAATAGGTGTTGACCACATAGTCTGCCAGGGCCAGCAGCTGTTCCTCTTTAAAGAGGTCAATGCTGAAGGGGGGCCGCTGTGGTGATGACTGGGTGTTAGAACACTGACTACCTCCTAAAGCCCTGGCCTTTCCTCCAAGTTCCCAACAGTGTAGGATAAAGAAGAGCCCAGTGCAGCCTTCAGATGAAGGTGATGAGTATGAGAGCGCAGGAGACTGAGCTACATCTTGTCTGGGGGAGGGTGACGTTTTCAGAATGTTCCAGGGGAACTGACCCTGACTCCATGGCAAAAAAGAACACTGGTAAAGTAGCGGTAGCATTCCTCCACGTTGCCCAAGGGGGTTGCTGGTAGGGAAAGCAAGATGCAGCAGTGAGTCCCCCTCTTATTTATTCATTTCACTCATTTAACAGCTATTTATGGAGAATAAGCTTCAGGTGGACAGATCTTAAGGTCTTGGCTAGCTTCATTCACTCAATAAATATTGAGTACCTACCATATACTGTTGTAGGCACTGAACAAGACAAGGTCCTGCCTTGATGTAGCTTTTATTTTAGTGAAAGTGACATATAGTAAACCAAGAAGTATATAATTTAAGCTATTGTTAAACATTATGAAGAAAATCGGAGGGGAAGTGGGAGCTATTTTACTAAACACTATGTACATATTTACATGTTATTTCTCGTAACATTAGTGCTGTATCCTCAATTTATAGATATGAAAACAAGATTTCAAAGGTGACAACTTGCATGTGATAATGCTACTAGTAATAACAAAGATTCCAGGTGGTAATCACACTACTTCTGCTTCCTATGGTTACTTGAGCCAGCCCAACCTCCTCCTCTCCCTGGGGCTCAAACCTGGTAGCCACCTCCCTCTCACCAATACAGGCCTTGTGAAGATCCTGGAGCAGGGCACAAGCTGTTGATGTCTGCTCCAGTGAGAAGCCCTGTTGGCGGCAGAAAATGAGTGCATGGGCAAAGAGGTCCAGGGTGATAGCATCTCGCAGGCTCTGCTCAGGACAGCCTAGCTCCAACAGTTCAGCCAGCACCCTTAGGAGAGAGAGAGGAAGGAGTGACAATGGGAGTCTCCTTTCATCACCACAACCAGCACATGCTTTGGAGTCTGCTATTCCTGGTGTTTTCAACCCACCCCCTTAGCCTTCCCCAAAAGCTTCTCTCCCTGCTCAGTCCCTACTTCCTCATCTCCTCAACGTTGGTGGTCTTCTCCAGCAGGTACATGGAATGGATGTCCAAGTACTTCCTGTCACAGGAAAAGAAAAGAAAAAGTATCAGTGGTCTTTACACATTAGTCTCTTGTCAGGGCTGTGATAGCTAGGGTATCAGGCTGGGAATCAGGAGACCTGAGTTTGAAGCTTGGCTTTTTCACGAACTTGCTGTGAAATTTTAGGGAAATTCTAAACCTAAATGAACTCTTACCTCTCTGAACCTAAATGAACTCTTCTGGTTCTCTCCATTTATAAAGCCTAAGGTTAGCAGTCTTGAGTTCTTTGTATTGCCACTACCTTGCTTGGTCAAGTCTCCCTTGAAGGCTTCAGTGTCCCCATTTGTACATGATTCCATAGTGGCTATATTCAGTTTACACCCTTAGTCTCTGGCTCTCCTCACATGGCCTCCTCTTTGGACTAGAGAGGCTGGAAAACTGGCTTTTAGCTACCTTGAATAATTGCATCTTTGGGTCTTAGTCTCATCTGTAAATGGGAATGCCCTAGCTATGGGAAAGGACTGTTGGGGAGGCACTGAAAGAATAATGCAAGTGTGAAGTGTAACTTTCCTCCAAGTCTCTTCATACTCACCACATGCAGATTCGGGGTCGGGGCAGCGGCGGCTGCGGAGAGAAAGCGGATTGGGGAAGGCAGAGTTGTGTTGTCCCCGGCCCGTCGCGAATCTCCAGCGAGCCTGACAAGGAGCTATATAACTCGCAATATCATCTCAAGCACTACCTATAAGCAACCCGGGCGGGGCAGGCCCTGAGTACTATTCTTAAGCATATTAACAGTCAGGGTTTCACACCCCATTAAAACAATGACTGTGGCGCTGCGCAGGGGAACCCCTTTATATTCATGAGCGGACTAGTCAGTCTGTCCCGCCCTCACCGGGAACAAGTTGGTTCCAGGATCTTCATCCACTTCCCTAGAGGCCGATTCAGTCCCTGTGGCCGTCCTACACACTGAGCTGAGCAGCTTCTCCGGTTCCTGCCGCAGTTCGGAGGGCTGTTCAAGCTCCGACTGCACCCTCACTCCCAAGGATTGGCTGGTCTGGCTGATCATTTCGTCGTTCTTCCGTGCCCCGGGTCACCACAGGCTCTGTCCTGCCTCACGTCTGGGCCAGCGGGTTCTCAGGCAGCGACTGCGAAGGCCTGGTCCTCTAGTCACGCTGCAGCCAATCCACGCAGCGGAGAACGCCAGCGCAGCCAATCCGCAGGGGCGTCTTCCTCCGTCTCAACGGTGACGGTTGCTAAGGGGGCTTGTGAAAGAAGGAAGGCAGGCAAGTGCCCGCGCACGCCAATCAGTGAGAAGAGAACGTGCATACGTTTTAAATTGCGAGTGCTCACTTGGGTGCCCTCTCTTTAAATTGCTACTAGGAAGCTAGCGCTGTCTTCTGGGCTAGGAAGTGTGGATGTGCTGTGTCAGTTACCATGGGAACTGTCTACTGGCCAATCATGGAGAGAAGAAGGAGGTGTGCAGGAAGAAACCAGAGAACTTGAGAGGTGGGACCAAGTATGACCAATAAGATCAGGAGATAAGGAAGATCGCCACTTCCGGCGCTGCCTTTGGCGCCTGCGCTTTGCGCCTGGGAGGCCAGTGACGTCCGGTGGAATCCAAGATGGCGGTACTAGGCTGACCCTGCTGCCAGTGAGAGCCCTGGGGCCGGTGGGAGCGGGATCCAGCTGGTGTGTGCCCGGCGGGCAGAATTCGGGGCTGTGGAGAGCCAGCCGCGTCCACATCTCTGCTCTCTGTCTTCTGCAGGTGACGGATGCACTGTCTTCTCCCTCCTGACACCGCTGGGAGACCCTGCGCCGCTCCTCACCGCAGCGGCCATGTCTGGGCCCGGCAACAAACGCGCCGCTGGCGACGGGGGCTCAGGGCCCCCAGAGAAGAAGCTGAGTCGCGAGGAGAAGACCACAACCACTCTCATAGAGCCCATTCGTCTTGGAGGCATCTCTTCCACGGTCTGTGGACTCTTACCTTAGCCCTTAGAACTTGTTAGACGTAGGTCTGTCTTCTCCGTCCCTCTGTCCAAATCCTTACTCCCAGTTCTTCAAATTTAAAGTCTGGGGCGGCGCCTGTGGCTCAGTGGGTAGGGTGCTGGCCCCATATTCCGAGGGTGGTAGGTTCAAACCCGGCCCCGGACGAACTGCAACAAAAAAAATAGCCGGGCGTTGTGGTGGGCGCTTGTAGTCCCAGCTACTCGGGAGGCTGAGGCAAGAGAATCGCCCTATGCCCAGGAGTTGGAGATTGCTGTGAGCGGTGTGACGCCACGTCAGTCCACCCAGGGTGATAAAGTGAGACTGTGTCTCTACAAAAATAAAAAATAAAAAACTTAACAAGGTGTGCTTAACAGTACACTCTATTGGAAGAAATTGAATATACAATGTCTGCCTTCCCTTTGCAGATAGAAAAACATCTCAGGAGGCATGCGATTCCTTAAAGAACTAAGGAGTTAGAAAGGGTCGGGTAGAAGCAGAACATGAGCTTCCTCACATATGTGGGGGTGCCTGAGCCTCTTTAAATTCTGTTTGCAGTCCATAACCCTTCTAGTTGCTTGCCTTTTCTGTTTCTTTCAGTGATTGATTTCTGGGCCTTGCTTGATCCTCTCAGTCTCTGTTTCTTTTGGTAGGAGGAGATGGACCTGAAGGTACTGCAGTTCAAGAACAAGAAACTGGCAGAACGGTTGGAACAGCGACAAGCTTGTGAAGATGAACTCCGAGAACGAATTGAGAAGTTGGAGAAGCGGCAGGCCACAGACGATGCCACACTCCTCATAGTCAATCGCTACTGGGCCCAGGTAGATGCCCTCTGCTTTCCAAGACCTGTCCTTGGTTTAGCTGCCAATCTTTAGATTCCTCTGCTGGGAAAGAGTATCATGTTGGAAAGCACCAAAGGATTCATAACTTTTTTTCTTTTTTGAGACTGAGTCTCACTTTATCACCCTTGGTAGAATGCTATGGCATTCTACAGCTCACAGCAACCTCAAGCTCTTGAGCTTAAGTGGTTCTCTTGCCTCAGCCTCCCAAGTAGCTGGGACTACAGGCGCCTGCCACAACTCTCAGCTATTTTTAGAGACGAGGTCTCCCTCTGGCTCAGGCTGCTCTTTTTTTTTTTTTTTTTTTTTTTGAGAAAGAGCCTCAAGCTGTCCCCCTGGGTAGAATGCCATGGCATTACAGCTCACAGCAACCTCCAACTCCTGGGCTCAAGCAAGTCTCTTGCCTCCGCCTCCCAAGTAGCTGGGACCACAGGCGCCCGCCACAACACCCGGCTATTTTTTGGTTGCAGCCGTTATTGTTATTTGGTGGGTCTGGGCTGGGGATTCGAACCCGCCACCTTAGGTGTACGTGGCTGGCGTCTTAGCCGGTTGAGCTATAGGTGCCGAGCCTCTTTTTTTTTTTTTTTTTTAACAAAGACAGTCTCACTTTATGACTCTCGGTAGAGTGCTGTGGCGTCACACAGCTCACAGCAACCTTCAACTCCTGGGCATATGCGATTCTCTTGCCACAGCCTCCCGAGTAGCTGGGACT
>CAUYTI010135452.1:0-12700 GCA_963575145.1 Galago senegalensis
CTCCCAAGTAGCTGGGACTACAGGCGCCCGCCACAACGCCTGGCCATTTTTTTGGTTGCAGCCATCATTGTTGTTTGGCGGGCCCGGGCTGGGGATTCGAACCTGCCACCTTAGGTGTATTTATTTTTATAAATAAATAAAATAAAATAAAATACACCTGGGATTCATTAAGGTGTGACAAGACCAAGAGACCAGGAGACAACCACTATTCAAAAGCTAGTTTGCTACTCACAGCTCCCGAGAGAAGGAGGTGCCCCACACCACCCAGGGTCACTGCCACTCACAGCTCCAGAGAGAAGAGAGCACCCCAAACCACCCAGGAAGCACAGGGTGGGAAATAGTCACTGTGGTTACCTCAGAAAGGAATGAGCCATGCAGGGTAAGCCGCTGAACAGGCTTAAGTTTGGATAATATGAATAATTTTGGCAGGCTCTGGGCTGTAGGGGAAGTCTACAGTCCATAGCCGTAGGGTGACTTGGGGTGGAGGGATAGTTTCCCAGACTTCAGGATCTGTCTGGTAAAGCTATGGACTTGGGATTGATGGTTTGCATATCAAAGGTAAACTTGCAAGGAAGTTGTTTGTTATCTCTAGGAATTAGCCAGCCCTGGGAGGGGCAGTCCTTCCTGGGCCCAGATGTCAAGGCATCATGAAACACAGAAAACAATGAGCATGGTTGATACAAGGTTCCAACTCTTTTCTTTTCTTTTCTTTCTTTCTTTCTTTTCTTTTCTTTTTTTTTTTTTTTTTGAGGCAGAGTCTCACTCTTTCATCCTGGATAGAGTACTGTGGTGTCAGCCTAGCTCACAGCAACCTCAGACTATTGGGCTCAAGTGATCTCCTACCTCAGCCTCTCAAGTAGCTGGGACTACAGGTGCCCACCACGATGCCAGGCTAGTTTTTCTATTTTTCATAGAGACATGGCCTTGCTCTTGCTCAGGCTGGTCTCCAACTCCTGAGCTCAAGTGATCCTCCCACCTTGGCCTCCCAGAGCAAGCCCTCACACCTGTGAGGATTACAGGTGTGAGCCACTGTGCCCAGAAAAGGTTCTTAAGCTTGAAACTCAGGAGGAAGAACCTAGAACACATCCACAAGTGACTATAACACGAGACATGATACAACACGTGGCATAAAAGATAAAAGTGAAAGATAAAAGAGAAGACGAGATTACCTGGTTGGGTGAATCTGAAAATGTTTGGGGGAAGAGGTGGTATTTATTTATTTTTTTAGAGCTAGAGTTTCACTTTGTCGCCTTCAGTAGAGTGCTATGGTGTCACAGCTCACAGCAACCTCCAGCTCTTGGGCTTAGGCGATTCTCTTGCCTCAGCCTCCCGAAGAGCTCGGACTACAGGTGCCTGCCACAATGCCCAGCTATTTTTTTTGTTGCTGTTGCAGTTTGGCCGAGACCAGGTTTGAACCCACCACCCTCAGTATATGGGGCCGGCGCCCTGCTCACTGAGCGACAGGGGCCTCCTGAAGAGGTGGTATTTAGGACAATGGATAACCAAATGTATTTCATTTTTAATTGGTAATACCTGCACGTGATGTTTTTAATTTAAAAAAAAAAAAAAACCTCAAAAGTCAGACTAAGACAAAACTATACTGATGAAGACCAGATGGCTGGTTGCCAGGGGGCTGGATTTGAAAGGAGAACGGGAACCCAAAGGATGACATGGGGGTGGGGGGTAATGGAACTCTTCTGAATCTTCATTACGGTGGCGGCTACCCAAATTTTACATGTTAGAATTTGTATTATTATACTCCAAAAGGAAAAAAAATAAGTCAATTTTACTGAATGACAATTTTTTTAGAGATTAAAAAATACAAAGGAGCCTAGAGTGAAAAGAAACTTCCCACCCAAGGGGAATTTGAGAATGTGTAAAATTTACTCTTTTGTAGACTGGGCGCAGTGGCTCACATCTGTAATCCTGGCACTTTTGGAAGCAGAGGTGGGAGAATTGCTTGAGGCTAGGAGTTCAAGACTAGCCAGAAGCTGGAGCAGTGGCTCACGCCTGTAATCTTAGCACTCTGGGAGGCTGAGGAGGGTGAATTGCTTCAGCTCAGGAGTTAAGACCAGCCTGAGCAAGACTGAGACCCCTGTGTCTACTAAAAACAAAAAAAGAAAACAAAAGAAAGAAATGAAAATCTGAGGCAAGAGGATTAACTTGAGTCCAAGAGTTTGAGGTTGCTGTGAGCTACAACTCCACAGCACTCTACTGAGGGCAAAAAAATGAGACTCTGTCTCAAAAAAAAAAAAAAAAACCAGTCAGAGCAAGAGCAAGACCCCCATCTCTACAAAAACTACAAAAAATAACCAGCCATGGTGGTGCATGTATTCTCAGCTACTCTGGAGGCAGAGGCAAGAAGATTGCTTGAGTCCAGAAGTTTGAGGTTGCAGTGAGCTGTGATAATGCCACTGCACTCCAGCTTGGGTAACAGAACAAGACCTGGTCTCAAAACAAAACAAAACTATTATTTTAGCAACTTTGAAACATACATGATTATTATTATTTATTATGGTCACCATGCTGTGTGCTAGATCTTGACAACGTACGCCCCCTGTCTAATTGGAACTTTGTCCCCTTTGGTCAGCATCTCCCTATCCTCACCCTCAGCCTCACTCCAGCCTCTGGGAGCCACCGTGCTACTCCTACTCTCTATTTCTGATTCCACACATAAGTGAGATCTGCAGTATTTCAGAACCCTTGGAATTGTCTGGGTTTTTTCTTTTCTTTTCTTTTTAGAGGGTGTCTCACTTGGTCACCCAGGCTGGAGTACAGTGGTGTGACCACAGGTCACTGCAGCCTTGAATTCTGGACTCAAGTGATCCTCCCACGGCAGCCTCCCAAGTGCATGGGACTAGGTGTGAGCCACCACACCTGGCTAGTTTTTTCATTTTTTTAGAGACAGGGTCTTACTATGTAGCCTAGGCTGATCTCAAACTCCTGGCCTTAACCAATTTCCTTCTTCAGCCTCCTTAGTCACTGGGATTACAGGCCTGAGCCACTACCCCTGGCCAGATAATTTGTTTTTTAATTGGTGTGATATGGTTAAATTTTTTTCTACCACGTTATGTTTTTATTTTCACTGATTTTTTTAACTCCATACTAATTCAATTTTCCTCCTCTCTACTGTTTTAGGAGTTGCACTTTATATTTCTATTTTTTTTTTGAGTGGTTCTCTAACATTTTTTAGCAAACATTGTGTCACAAATTTAGATTCTCCAGGAAGCAGACACTAGACGGAATTAGGTGAGCAAAATAATCTGGGGGAGTAACACTGTGAAAAGGAAAAGGAGGACGCAGAACTGGGCAGAGGGGAGTCTTCACACCGTAACGCAGGGCCCAGAAGGTAGAAACAGCCATGCCCCAGGTCCACCACCTTTGCTGCTGCCACCTTGCTCAGTCACTGGCTAGAGGCTGCTCCAAGAATAGCATGACCTTGGCCTGAAAGCTGGAGCAGGTTCTCAGGAAGCCAGAAGCTGAAGGCGTCAAGTATCCTCACGACAGGACACAGCCCCTTCTTTTATGGAGAGTTGGGCAGTGCATTTTCCACACCTGCCACAGCTGCATCCATGTCTCTCTCCATTTCCTAAGTAATACTGAGATTTTAGCATTTTAATTCCAATTATTTCTGCCCGTATTTAATATGGGTGTCTATTACCCAATCCTTCTTGTTACATTTCCCAAATTAGCAATGCTTGTCCAGATTTTCTTACAGAGTTGTTCCTCAGTATCTGAGGGGAAATTGGTTACAGCGTCCCTGTGGATACCCAAATCCAAGGATGTTGAGGTCTCTGATATAAAACGGCATAAGTTTAAATATAAGATACACCTGCAGGCCTCACAGCATCATGGTCTGAGCTCTGCATCCTGTCCCATTTCCCTTTCTCTTCTATGAAACTGGTACCTGGTGTCCAAATGGTTCCAGTCCTGTGGCCTGTTAGGAAAGTGGCTGCACAGCAGGAGGTGAGTGGAGGTGAGCAAAGCTTCATAGATATACTAGCTCCCCATAGCTTATATCACTGCTCTACCTCCTGTCCTATCACCAGCCTTCAACCGCTGTACCTGGAAAAATTGTCTTCCATAGAACTGGTCCCTGGCACCAAAAGGTTGGTAACCTCCGACCTACATACAAGGTCTGTATACTTTAAACCATTTCTAGATTACTCATAACATTTAATACAATGTAGATACTGAGTAAATAATTGTTATACTGATTTCTCTATTTGTATTTTTTTTACTGACATTTTTGGGTTTTTAAAATATTTTTGATGAGGCTCGGTGCCTCTAGCTCAACCGGCTAAGGCGCCAGCCACATACACCTAAGGTGGCGGGTTCGAATCCCCAGCCCGGACCCACCAAACAACAATGACGGCTGCAACCAAAAAAAAAATAGCCAGGCATTGTGGCAGGCGCCTGTGGTCCCAGCTACTTGGGAGGCGGAGGCAGGAGACTCGGCTTGAGCCCAGGAGTTGGAGGTTGCTGTGAGCTGTAATGCCATGGCGCTCTACCCAGGGGGACAGCTTGAGGCTCTGTCTCAAAAAAAAAAAATTTTTTTTTTTTATTAGTGGCTGATTGAATCTGCAAATGTGAAATCCTTGGATACAGGCTTGGTGCCTGTGGCTAAGGCGCCAGCCACATACACCTAAGGTGGCGGGTTCGAATCCAGCCCGGGCCTGCCAAACAACGATGGCTGCAACCACAAAAAATAGGCAGGCATTGTGACGGGCACCTGTGGTCCCAGCTACTTGAGAGGCAGAGGCAGAAGACTCACTTGAGCCCAGGAGTTGGAGCTTGCTGTGAGCTGTGATGCCATGGCGCTCTACCCAGGGGGACAGCTTGAGGCTCTGTCTCAAAAAAAAAAAAAAGAAAAGAAAAGAAAAAAAAGAAATCCTTGGATACAAAATGGTGAGTATATGTTTGCTAATTTCTTCTTTGATCATCTTTTCTTGCATTTTAATCCTTTTTCCTATTTTTTTTTTATGAGACAGAATATCACTATGTTGCCCTTGGTAGAGTACCGTAGTGTCACAGCTCAAAGCAACCTCCAACTCTTGGCTTAAGCGATTCTCTTGCCTCAGACTTCTGAGTAGCTGGGACTATAGGCACCTGCCACAATGCCTGGCTATTTTTGGTTGCAATTGTCATTGTTTTGTAGTAGGCCCAGCTGGGCTTAACCCCCCAGCCTCGGTGTATGTGGCAGGTACCCTGCTCACTGAGCTACGAGCATCGGGCCTCCTTTCTCCTAATTTCAATCCTATTCTTTCTGAAGTACATGCTCTAACTCTCAGGGAGAGTGTCACTGTCTCTCAGTTTTTGTGCTGAAAAAATTTTTATTTAGCCTCTTACCCTTGAATGATAGTTTAGCCAGATATATATATTTTTTCCTCTTTATACTAGCATTCTGAACATTTTACTACACAATTTTCAGGCTTCTGTTATTACGGTTGAGAAATCTGGTAATAGTATGATGTAGAATGCTCTGGTTGCTATGAAGACCTCCTCTTAGTCTCTGAGGCTGTGCACTCTCACCAATAATGTACCCAGTTTAGAGTTAGTTTCATTTATTCTGCCTGGAACCCAAGGGGTTTCTGAATCTGAGTCATGTCTCTCAGCAACTGAAAAATTATCACCCATGACCCCTTTAAACATTGGCTTTTCCCCATTTTTTTCCTTTTTCTTTGTAGAATTTCTCTTAGTACACAGATGTCCCAAACGTTACCCATAAAGTCACCATACATCGGGAAAACGGGAAATTGTAGCTCAATGTATCTTTATTTACAAAATATTCACGACAAAATTTTACAAAGAGGTGGCCAACACAGAGAATATTTTTTGTAATGTTTTAATTTCAGCATCTCATATGCCTGTCATTTTTTTTTTTTTTGAGACAGAGCCTCAAGCTATCCCCCTGGGTAGAGTGCCGTGGCATTACAGATCACAGCAACCTCCAAATCCTGGGCTCAAGCGAGTCTCCTGCCTCAGCCTCCCAAGTAGCTGGGACTACAGGCGCCCGCCACAACGCCTGGCCATTTTTTGGTTGCAGCCATCATTGTTGTTTGGTGGGCCCGGGCTGGGGATTCGAATCGGCCACCTTAGGTGTATGTGGCTGGCACCTTAGCCGGTTGAGCTAGAGGCACTGAGCCTAATCAAAAATATTTTAAAAATTGAGCCATAGGCACTGAGCCTGCCTGTCATTTTTTATTATATAGTTCTCTTTCCTTGCATTTTTTTATTACTTCATTGAGGTCTTTAATCATTTTGAGCATATATTTTAAAGAATTCCCATCTAAGAGTTCCATTTTCTGAAGCTCTTAGTCCTGTCCCTGACACACCACACTCGTGATGGATTGCTTACACGTGAGCCCACATGCAGTGGGCCTCCATCTGTGGGAAGCCTGGGATTGGGAGTGTCCTGCCAGTGAGATTTTGTGTTAGCCATGGCCAGTCTCTCCAGGCTTCAAGTATCTCAGCCTTGGGCCACTTTCCTTAGCATTAGGAGTCCTGGACCACCCGGGTCGTATAAATTAGAGCATGACTCAGCCAAGACACAGGCTGTGACTAGCAACTCTCAGGGGGATTCCTTTCCATCTGGACACAAGTCACACCCCACAGGCATTCTTGCTGGCTCCTTCTGCTGGTGGGTCCATACGATTTAGTCCATTGTTTCACTGTGCATGCAGCTCATAAATGATTCTAGCTCTAAGCAAGAGCCTCAGTTCCAACCCATCTTGCCTGAAGCAGGCCCAAAGCTGTGTCTCCTAGGAGGTTCAGAGCCAGCCCTTAGCCAGAACCAGATCTGATAATAAGCCGTGTCCTCCCGAGGCTGCTGCAGCCTCTGATCACGTATTCATCAGCCTGATTTTCAGTTCCCTCTTCAATTTTGGACCTGAGGAGTTCTTTTACTTTTATATGACCCCAGTTATGTATTTAAAGGGGTATTTGTTAGATCATAGTCAGGATTTCTAGAAGTTCTGTAGCAGAACAGTTTCCAAGCTGAATTAGTTCACCACACCAACAAGTTAAAGTCTGGTCCTCCCCATGAGTATTGCCACCTCATTGTCTGTTCAGACACTTCATGACCCCGTATTAATCAGTTTACTGCCTCTCTGGGCAATATGTCAGTCTCAACTCCTTCCTGTTGAATGCCTGGCCTCTTCATCTTGATAAAATTCAAATTCCTGGGATTGATTGGCAGAGCTCTTCACCCCAAGACTCCCATAGGCCATGGGCAGCATATGAATTAACTGCTTTAGAGTCAGGTCCAACCACTTAGAGGAAGAGTGGGTCTCACAGCACAGAACACTGTGGTCTGCGCCTGACGCACATCGGGTCATTTCCTTAGAAGGATCTGTGAACACACAGGGCCCTGCCAGACATCGTCCTCTTCCTGGCACTGTCCGGACAAACACCGCCATCACCTGAATAGCATTTTACCCATGGATGCCCAAAGAAATGAACATACAGCTGGTTGAACAGTCCGCAGCTCACTGTGATGCTTACTATAGGTTTCAGTTTGAAAGGCAATCTCTAATGAGCTGCCTGGTCAACGTTTTTGTTGCTGATTTAAACACAGAGATCAAAGTCAGTTTGTCAACTTGCAGCATGACACAAAGTTGAAAGGGACAGATAGCACATTCCAGAAACGAGGTTCAAATGGTTTCAACTGATTAGAATAAACAAGATTAAATTTAATAAGGATTAGGTAAAGCACTGAAGTTATGCCCAAAATTCCAAAGGAGAAGCACAGGAATGCTGTGTCCTGACTTGGCAGCAATTCCCAGACCAAGGACCTGGGAGTTTCAGTGACTGTAATTTTAACCTGGTCCTGACAAGTCCTGCTCAACTCCTACCTCCACCTCCACATTCTCATCTGTATCCTGACTTATCCCTCTAATTTTATGCACAATTTGGTTTTCTGGGCCCTTTTAGCATCTCTTTGCTCCTCAGTCATTATCTTTGTTATCCTCTGGGACTTTGAAAACTAATTTATGTGAGAAATTAGTGGCATTCACTAACAATACGTTCTTTTCTGGAGGAGAGACTATGGGAGAAAATGTCATCTCCAAAAGAAAGATGAGGAGCAGGTCCTGTGCTGCTCCAGTCAGAATGGGGGAGAGGGAAGGGTCAGATGTCTGTTAATTTGTATGAGCATTTACTATCTGCAAAGCTATAGGTGCTTTGGGCCATGCAAAGGGAGGACTCCACCACAGTGAGCGCTTTCCTCCAGCTGGCCTGCTATCAGGAATGCTGGAGAGCCGATCCTGCACTAGGTGACGGGCTAGAGGCACCCAGCCGAACTAGCAAAACTCGCCATGGGCTTGGCCCTGGCCCTGGCTGGGGAACGCAGGCAGCACAGCTGATCCAGTGTCCAGCGGGAGCGAGGGAATTCCCCCAAAGGATATCACAAAAGCCCTTAACGGCAATCTCCACCCCAACGCAGTACCTCAGTTTCACCTGGATGCAAAACTGATGTTTCTCCTGGATACAGAAATCATCTTAAGGCCCTCAGAAGAAAAATATGGCATAGGAAGTCTCCTGCCATTTAAGTAAGCAGTAACAGGGAGGTAGCTCTGCCCTTCAGAAGAAAAAGGAGGAAAATAGCCTCATTAAAAAATATTTTTAATAAGAAAATTTTCATCCGAACCCTTCACAAGAGTATTATCATCAAACGACGTAATCATTTTAAGGCAATAATAAGCACACTTTTGAAAGTCCTTGCTGATTACCAGGTGTATTAAAAATGGCCTTGGGGAAATCTCTGTGCAAATATTTCTTTTTTAGTTTAATTTCAAAGACTACTTAAAAGGGAAAAGGAGAATGTCTGCAGTAGTAAAGCACCAATCATTTGCACCTGGACAGGACTCGGTTTCATCCCAGAATCCAGAGCGTTTGTGCACAGATGGGAGACCCGTATGCGAAGCAGCAGAAGCTGCGGGGCTGGGAAAGGACATGGCAGAGAAACAAAGCACCTCCACCAAGGTCAGATGGAAACACAGGTGCGTTGGAGAGCGCCACTCCCACGCGATGATGATCTCACAGCCTCCCTGCTCTGAGAAGCGTGGATCGTGCTACAGGAGGCCCTCCTATCATCAAGGTCAAATCCTCTACAGCCACCAAGAAGACAATAAGGCCATGGCCAGGTTTACTGAGCCCCTGCTACGTGGGGGAAATGGAGGCACCCTGATCCTGCCAGCAGACATGAGCTGGCTCACGAGGCACAACTGGCTTGTGTGCACGTGGTGGCTTTGTGGAGAAGTGGCATCTGTCAGCAAGGGACAGAGGGACCTTCCCTGGGCCAAGCATAGGAGAGATTTAAACAAAAACATAGGACGTTTCAGAATGTTTCAGAATGTCGTATATCTACCTGACTTCTTTCCCCACCAGAAAACTAGAGATCTCCTCCCTTTCTCCCAAGAAATGCAAAATAAACTTCAGGCTGGCCACAGGCTGTTTGCTGAAAACCAGCTGCTTGCATTCTCCTCCAAGAAGTTCAGAGCGGGTTTGGTTAGTGTGTTCCCATTTTGTTGTGTTTTGCTGGATTCTCACCCCACCCAGTCTTTTATTCTACTCTTTCTTTTCTTTCTCATGGAAGAAAAACTCAGAATTAGAGCATGACACAAAGAGAGCAGGGAGGCTCCTGGATTCCCACCCATTTTGCCGAAACTATTGGGATAGCAGTGTTCACAGAGCTGAGCCAGAGCCTGAGCTGGGAGAACAGTCACACTGACCAGGACAGGGACGACAGATGGGCACGTCCCCCCATCCACTCAATGCTTAGGGAATAAAGAATCAGACAGAGGGTGGCTGATGGCTGCTGCCAGAGGGAGCCACCATCATTCACTACCGCAAGGATAGTCGCTGGAACGGCTTCCATTTAAAATATCTTATTGATCCCATAAATCATCCAAATGGGCCGGGAAATTATAACACTTCAGTATCCAAAGTACAATTTCAAAAATGCCCCCTCAAATGTAGAATTGGTACAAAAATCTTTCATCAGCCCAAATCTCCCAGCTGGGTTTCAGAAGCCAGGATCATTGCAAGTAGAGGCTGATTGGAAAGTGGGTGTATGTGCTCTTCTAGATCCTCACACACACCCCTTCAGCTACCTGCTGTCCCCTCCCTGCTGCACCTGCTGTCCACCTGGCTCCATCCTCCCTCTGCTCCGCCTGGATGAAAACCCACCCCAGTTAGCATCTGGCTACATACACGGAAGTGGAATGACTCAAGAGGATGTTAGGATATTTGCATCCTCATAAGATACAGTGTATTGAGACAAAGGGATGAAATCCTAACAAGGAATTGGGGGGTGAAGCAAGGTGTAAGAAGACATAGGCAGAAGGACAGTGAGGGGCATCCGTGGCCCCCCTTACGCTATTCTGCCTGTTTGCCACACTCCATGCCCGGCCTCTGAACAGGGTGGAGGAAAATGCAGCTGCCTCAGGGGAAGGAGAGAGTCGGGCCTGAGTGGGTCCAACAGCTCATCCATGAGCAGCCAAAGCTGGACATGCCCAGTAGTGGCTGCACGCCCTTCTGGTGGGAGAGCCACACAGACAGGAACAAGCACCTCCATGTCCTGGCCCCAAGGCCACTTGGTCCTGGCTGGAAGTTTAAGGTGGGACTGTGTATTTTTTGCACTTCAGCGCCCGGGATTACGTGAACTCTGCCCTCCAGCAAGCTGAACAGCAGCTAATATCACAGGGAGCTCCGGACAACGGTTGGAGGCCAAGCCGGCCAGTATTAATGGTCTCCATGTCACAGTGGAGGTTTGAAACAACGGTCGGTTGAGACTCATGTGCAGAATGTGAGCCCTCCCTGAAGGCTGCCCAAACCTGGTCTCAGACGCCGGGTGCATCTTGCTGGTGCCTATCTGAAAGGCACGGCTCAGCCTGCCCAGGGTCAGCAGTCTTGGGCTGAGCAGCCCACGTCCCCTGTGCTCACTGCCCTTCACTCTGCTTCCTGGTGACAACTGTCTCCCTTCTGTTCCCTCTGGTACCTCCAGTGGGGGCCCGAGGGCTGCCTCCTTGTTCTTGCATTTTGATTCTCAGCTTTCTTACTTCTTTTTTTTTTTTTTTTTTTGCAGTTTTGTTCGGGGCTGGGTTTGAACCAGCCACCTTCAACATAAGGGGCCGGTGCCCTACTCCTTTGAGCCATAGGCACTGTCCAGCTTTCTTCTTCTTTCTTGCCTTTTGCTGTGACACTCATTATCATGACCCCCATTTTTGGCAAGCCCTGGCTCACACCTTCCCCATGGAGAATCCCCATTAGGGGTCAGCTAGGGGAGCTTGGGAGGCCAAGAGAGAAACTAAGGTTGAAAAATCTCAGGTCTCTTTGTTCTTCTTGCCACCTGCAGAAATGGGTAAACATCCCCCCCCCCCAATCCTCTACTGTGAAATAAAAGAGGATGCACAGCAGCCTTTGAAGACAGTCTCTGCAGAAGGCTGTCTGACCCTCAGATATTTTCCTCTGGTCTCTTCTCCTATGGCCTGAAATTTCCACAATTAGAAATTAATTCCTTTGATTTTTTTTTCCTGCTAAAATACAAACAAGCCTGGGAAAGGTAACAGCAGTTGTGATCCAGAGCAAACGTACTTATTCTGAGAGAGTATTTTGATAGGGCGAGAAAGAATGTGAGAGTTCTTGGGAATGAGGGAGTTGGGAAAAGTTAAAAGGAGCCTGGCAGAAAGGAGAAACAACTTTGGAATGAAAAGATTCCATTGGGAGGGGGCTCAAGCTGAAGCCAAACTTTTCTTCTCTCAGGGTTTTGTACAAACCAGGCAGGTCAGAGCGAGGTCTCAAGTCAGCAAAAGGGGGTAAGAGTTGGGGAATTTTGGAGCCAGTTCAGGCACTGAATACAATGGCTTCCTTCACTCTAGGAACTGTGTGGACAGCGCAGATCCAAAGAAAGGGAAGACCCCGCTCCTACCCTCAAGGAGCTCACCAGGAAATCAGTCTTCACTGCGGGGGGTTGAAAGTGCCCAGGGTGTTCTGAGTGGTGCCCAGAAAGTTCTGGTGACACAGGGGAGGGGCACAGTGGACAGGCACCTAAGGTCCCCTGGGAAGGGGGAGGATGGGACACACAGGCTGGCTTTTAAGAGATGTGTTAGAAGCAGCTTACCAGGGCTGGGCTCAGCAGCTCACACCTGTAATCCCAGCACTTTGGGAGGCCCAGGCAGGAGGGTCACTTCAGGACAGTAGTTCAAGACCAGCCTTTGCAACTTAGCAAGAGTCCATTTCTACAAAAAGAAATTTTTTTAATTAGGCAAGTCTAGTGGCACGTGCCTATAGTCCCACCTACTTGAGGGCTGAAGCAAGAGGATCTTGAGCCAGGGAGATCAAGGTTGCAGTTAGCTGTGAGTGTGCCACTGCACTCTAGCCTGGGTGACAGAACAAGACTCTGTCTCTAAAAAAAAAAAAGTAGTCTAGCAAGAGAGGGAAGGGCCCAGCAGAGGAGAGGGCATAAGCATAGTCTATGTGGTTGGAGTCCCTGCATGTCCTTACTGGGATGTGAAGGGCGGGGATCTGAGAAGGGATCAGCAGTCAGAGTTCTGAAGAGCCTTTTTTTTTTTTTGAGACAGAGCCTCAAGCTGTCCCCCTGGGTAGAGTGCCATGGCATTACAGCTCACAGCAACCTCCAACTCCTGGGCTCAAGCGAGTCTCTTGCCTCCGCCTCCCAAGTAGCTGGGACCACAGGTGC
>CAUYTI010135453.1:0-26815 GCA_963575145.1 Galago senegalensis
CATCACGCTCACAGCAACCTCCAACTCCTGGGCTCAAGCGAGTCTCCTGCCTCAGCCTCCCAAGTAGCTGGGACTACAGGCGCCCGCCACAACCCCTGGCCATTTTTTGGTTGCAGCCATCATTGTTGTTTGGCGGGCCCAGTCTGGGGATTCGAACCCGCCACCTTAGGTGTATGTGGCTGGCACCTTAGCCGCTTGAGCCATAGGCACCGAGCCATCAATAGCATTTCTAAACACCAACAACAACCAAGCTGAGAACCAAATCAAGAACACAACCCCACGCATGGTGGCTCACACCTGGAAAGACAAGGTAGGGGTATTATGTGAGCTCAGAAGTTCGAAATCAGCCTGAGCAAGAGTGAGACTTCATCTCTACTAAAAATAGAAAAATTAGCCAGGTGTTGGTGCAGATGCCTATAGTCCCAGCTACTCAGGAGACTGAAGCAAGAGGATCACTTGAGCACAGGAGTTTGAAGTTGCTATGAGGTAGGCTACTGCCACAGCACTACCCAGGGCAACAGTGGCACTCTGCCTCAAAACAAATAAAGAAACAAACAAAATCGGGCAGTGCCTGTGGCTCAGTGGGTAGGGCACTGGCCCCATATACCAAGGGTAGCAGGTTCAAACCTGGCCTCGGCCAAACTGCAACAAAAAACTAGCTAGGCATTGTTGCAGGCGCCTATAGTCCCAGCTACTTGGGAGGCTGAGGCAAGAGAATCACCTAAGCCCAGGATTTGGAGATTGCTGTGAGCTGTTTGACATCACAGCACTCTACAGAGGGCAAGTGAGACTCTGTCTCTACCAAAAAAAAAAAAAAATTGTTTAACAAACCGTGTACATCCACATGATGTAATATTCAGCCATAAAAGGAATGACATACTGATACACGCTACATAATATTTTGAATCTCAAAAATATCATGCTGAGTAAAAGAAGACATACAAAGGGCTCAGTGCCTGTGGCTCAAGTGGCTAAGGTACCAAACGCATATACCTGAGCTGGCGGGTTCGCATCTAGCCCACCAAACAAGAATGATGGCTGCAACCAAAAAATATCCAGGCATTGTGGCTGGCACCTGTGGTCCCAGCTACTTGGGAGGTGGAGGCAGGAGACTCGCTTCAGCCCAGGAGCCCAGCAAACTTGCTGGAGGTTGCTGTGAGCTATGATGCCATGGCACTCTAACCCAAGGGGCTTGAGGTTCTGTCTCAAAAAATAAAATAAAATAAAGAAGTCACACAAAGGATCTCATATTATAAGAAATAACCAGAATAAGTAAATTCTGTTTTTACTATTCTATATTTTTATATATTTGAAAATTATTTTATGATAAAATTTTTGAAAAGATGCTGTGTGAGCATGGCTTAAGCCTACAATCCTAGCACTTTGGGAGGCCAGTTCAGGAGGATTGCTTGTGGCCAGGAGATCGAGAGCAACTTGAGCAACATAGTGAGACTCTGTCTCCATAAAGAAATAGAAAACTTAGCTGGGAATGGCATGCACCTGTAGTCCCAGCTACTTTAGAGGTTGAGGCAGGAAGATTGCTTGAGCCCAGGATATTTGAGGTTACTGTGAGCTATGATGATGATACTGTACTCTTGTCTGAGTAACTAAATAAAAATTTAAAAAAAAGAAAGAAAAGAAAATGTTAACATCTGGTTTCTAAAATAAGAAAGTCCAGGGCCAGGCAAGGTGGCTTATGTCTATAATCCTAGCACTCTGGCAGGCCAAGGCAGGTAGACTGCCTGAGCTCAAGAGTTCAAGACCTGGCTCGGCACCCGTGACTCAAGCGGCTAAGGCGCCAGCCACCTACACCTAAGGTGGCGGGTTTGAATCCAACCCGGGCCGGCCAAACAACAATGATGGCTGCAACCAAAAAATAGCCAGGCGTTGTGGCAGGCGCCTTTGGTCCCAGCTACTTGGGAGACGGAGGCAGGAGACTCACTTGAGCCCAGGAGTTGGAGGTTGCTGTGAGCTGTGATGCTACGGCACTCTACCCAGGGGGACAACTGGAGGCTCTGTCTCAAAAAAAAAAAAAGTTCAAGACCAGCCTGAGCAAGAGTGAGACTCCGTCTCTAAAAAAATTAGCCAGATGTTGTGGTAGGCTCCTGTAGTCCCGGCTAATCAGGATGCTGAGGCAAGAGAATCGCTTGTGCCCAAGAGTTTGAGGTTACTGTGAGCCACGATGCCACAGCACTCTACTGGGGGCAAGAAAGTGAGATTTGGTCTCAAAAAAAAAAAGAAAAATTCTAAAAATCCCCTGATTTAGGTTTCATTTAGGGTATCATTTCCTGCTGAATAAGTGAAGTTGGAGAGTATTAATGGAAAGATATGAAATGGTACATGCTTCCAGAATTTCCATGTGTTCACCACTCCTCAGATGTTTTGGTCTAAAGCTAAGTGTCTTGTTATAAAAGGCACATTTGTGTTTGGTAAGAAGGAATGGACAAAGGGATACTCTAGCTTAAACTTAAAAGACTCTGAGTCTGAGAGAACTCTAGCAAATTTAACATAGATCTCTCTGAATAATCATAGCTTCCATCTTGTAAGATAAAGTTGCTAAGTCACCTGGGGTATTTATTTTAAAAAGGGCATCTTTGCAGGTCCCACCCCAGACCAATAATTCAATCTTTGGGTTCAGGCTCCAGGAAGGAGTACATTAATAAGCTTCCCTGGTGATCCTGATGCTCCCTAAAATTTGAGAATTACTGGGTATCAGGGCCCTGGAGCCCTCTGGTGGACAAAAAATGATTCTACAGCTCCCCCATGTGGCCTAAAAGCTGGAAAGCTGCTTCATTCACCAGCTTCTCTTCCAGATACCAATGATACCCACAGAGGCATCCAAAGGTCAGAGAGAACACTTGCAACTTCTTTAAGGATTTATTCCTTATCTGTAACATTTTGATCCATGCCATTACAGAGATTAACAGGTCCAAAAACATTATAACTTCACTTAAAATATCTTGAAAAGATTACCTTTAACTATTTTGTGTAACATTATCTATTCATTTAATATTTTCTAAGTTTCCATACTATTCCAAGCACTATGCTAGGCATTAGAAAAGCAGAGATGAAAAAAATTCATCCTGTCCTTAAAAATTCTTAGAAAAACACAAATAACAGTATAGTTTAAGACAAATGCCTCCTTTTATTGAAGCAATTCCTGAGCACGGGGAGGAAATCAGAGACATTATACTGGTCTAGCTGGAGATGAGTTGTAGCCACATTAAAAGATACCTGATACCTAACAACCGGGTCTAGTGGCTCATGGGTGTAGTTCCAGCACTTTAGGAAGCCAAAGTAGGAGGATCATTTGAGCCTGGGCAACATACCAAGACCTTGTCTCTATAAACAATTAGCCAAGTGTGGTAGAGTATACCTGTGATCCCAGGTACTCAGGAGGCTAAGTCAGGAGGATCACTTGAGCCTGGGGGTTGAAGGGTGCAATGAGAGATGACTGCACCACCGCACTCTGATCTGGGTGACAGAACAAGACTTCATCTAAATCAATCAATCAAAGATAACTAATGATGGCAAAAGCAGCAACTGAGACAAGCAACATGAGTGACAGAGATTCTGAATATAGAGATTACCCTCCTCTAGAAGTTAGGGAAAGTATCGTTCACTCAGCACATACTCTGTGCCTGGGAACACGATGAGTGAAAGAATCTTTAAGACTATATAACGGGCCAGTCACAGTGACTCACACCTATAATCCCAGCACTTTGGGAGGCAAAGCCGGTTGAGCTATAGGCGCTGAGCCTATAATTCTCTTAAGAGAGAATCACTTTTTAGATTCACTAAAGTAACTATTAAAATACTCTTAAGAAAATGTTTTTTGGGGACAGCGCCTGTGGCTCAGTGAGTAGGGCACTGGCCCCATATACCAAGGGTGGCAGGTTCAAACCCAGCCCCAGCCAAACTGCAACAAAAAAAAAAAGCTGGGGCTCGGCGCCTGTGGCTCAAACGGCTAATGCGCCAGCCACATACACCTAAGGTGGCGGGTTCCAATCCCCAGCCCGGGCCCGCCAAACAACAATGATGGCTGCAACCAAAAGATAGCCAGGCGCTGTGGCAGGTGCCTGTGGTCCCAGCTACTTGGGAGGTGGAGGCAGGAGACTCGCTTGAGCCCAGGAGTTGGAGGTTGCTGTGAGCTGTGACCCCACGACACTCTACCCAGGGCAACAGCTTGAGGCTCTGTCTCAAAAAACAAAACAAAACAAAACAAAACCAACCCCCAATGGTCTCCAGTTTTTCTGTCGCATTTTTTTGAGACAAAGTCTCAAGCTATAGCCCTGAGTAGAGCACTGTGGCTTCACAGCTCACAGCAACCTCCAACTCTTGGGCTTAAGTGATTCTCTTGCCTCAGCCTGCCAAGTAGCTAAGACTACAGGCACCCATCACAACACCTGGCTATTTTTTTTCCATTGCAGTTGGCATCGTTGCTTTAGCTGGCCTGGGCTGGGTTTGAACCCACCCTACCCACTGAGATATGGGCACCTCTCTTCTGTCACATTTTCTATACCATTTAAATTGCTAGGTCCTCCTCTCTTTTTTCCCTATAAGCCAGCAATGTTGCTACAACCACTGGAATCATAGGGAAAAAAGAAAATACACACTTGAAAACAGTTAGTGACCTTGGATTCTGGTTGTTTGTTTTGTTTTGTTTTGTTGAGACAAAATCTCAAGAGGTCACCCTGGGTAGAGTACTGTAGCATCACAGCTCACAGCAACCTCTAATTCTTGGGCTTAAGCGATTCTCTTGCCTCAGCTTCCCAAGTAGCTGGAACTATAGGCAGCCACCACAACACCCAGCTATTTTTGGTTGTAGTTGTCATTGTTGTTTGGCAGGCCCAGACTGGATTCAAACCTGTCAGCTCCAGCGTATGTGGCTGGCACCCTAGCAGCTGAGCTACAGGCACCAAGCCCTTTTTTCTTTTTTTTGAGTCAGAGTCTCACTCTAACACCCTGGATAGAGTGTCATGGTGTCACAGCTCAAAGCAACCTCAAACTCCTGGACTCAAGTGATCATCCTGCCTCAGCCTCCCAAGTAGCTGGGAATACAGGTGCCCACCAGAACATCCAGCTAGTTTTTCTATTTTTAGTAGAGAAAGGGTCTCACTCTTGATCAGGCTGGTCTCAAACTCCTGACCTTCCTTGGCCTCCTAGAGTGCTAAGATTACAGGTGTGAGCCATTGCCTCATGACATGGTAAAGCACATTAATTCAAACTGTATACAGGTCAACAAATTTTTACGTAAGTATAAATACATGAAACTACCACCTAGATCAAGATGTAGAACCCCAGGGATTTCCCTCATGCCTTCTCTAGTCAGTACCCTACCTAGAGGCAACCACTATTCTGACTTGTAAAATCTACCTGTTTTGGGGCAGTGCCTATGAGTAGGGCGCCAGCCCCATATACCAAGGGTAGCAGGTTCAAACCCAGCCCCGGCCAAACTGCAACAAAAAAATAGCCAGGTGTTGTGGCAGGCACCTGTAGTCCCAGCTACTTAGGAAGCTAAGGCAAAAGAATCAGCTAAGCCCAGGAGCTGAACATTGCTGTGAGCTGTGATGCTACAGCACTCTACCAAGCGAGACATAGTGAGACTCCGTCTCTTAAAAAAAAAAAAATCTACCTGTTCTTGAACATCATGCAAATGGAATCACACAGTATAGACCCTTTTCTATCTGGCTTCTTTCAGTCAACATTATGCTCAATAGATTTATTCATGTCAATGTGTGTATGTGTAGTTTGTTCTATTCTACATTTTTTTTTTTTTTTTGAGACAGAGTACTCACTATGTCACCCTCGGTAGAGTGCCATGGTGCCACAGATCACAGTAACCTCAAACTCCTGGGCTTAAGCCATTCTCTTGCCTCAGCCTCCCAAGTAGCTGGGACAACCACGCCTGCCACAATGCCCAGCTATTTTTTGGTTGTACTTGTCATTGTTGTTTGACAGGCCAGGGCTTGGTTCAAACCCGCCAGCTCTGGTATACGTGGCTAGCACCCTAGCCACTGAGCTACAGGTGCCGAGCCTGTTCTATTCTATTGTATGATTATTCTACATATATTTATCATTTTCCTGATGGACATGTAGGTTATTTCTAGCTTTTGGCTTTTCTTGTTTTGTTTTATTTTGTTTTGAAACAGAGTTTCAGTATGTCGTCCTTGGTAGAGTGCTGTGCCATCACAGCTCACAGCAACCTCAAACTCTTTTTTTTTTGACACAGAGCCTCAAGCTATCCCCTGGGTAGGGTGCTGTGGCATCACAGCTCACAGCAACCTCCAACTCCTGGGAGGCAAGTCTCCTGCCTCTGCCTCCCAAGTAGCTGGGACCACAGGCGCCCACCACAACGCCTGGCTTTTTTTTTGGTTGCAGTGATCATTGTTGTTTTAGTGGGCCAGGCTGGATTTGAACCCACCACCTTAGGTGTATGTGGCTGGCACTTTAGCCACTTGAGCCACAGGCGCCAAGCCACAACCTCAAACTCTTAAGGTCAAGTGATTCTCCCACCTCAGCCTCCCAAGTAGCTGAGACTATAGGCACCGGCCACAACACCTGGTTATTTTTTTGTTGCATTTGTTTAGCTGGCCTGGGCTGGACTCAAATCTGCCACCCTTGGTGTACATGGCTGGCACTGTAACCACTGTACTATGGGCGCCGAGCCTAGCTTTTGCCTTTTATGAATAAAGCAGCTAAGAATGTTCTTGTACATATTTTTGGTGGAAATATGTGCTTATTTCACTTAACTATACCTAGAAATGAGTTTGCTGGGTCATTGAGTCCTATGTTTACCTTTAATAGATACTGACAAACAGGTTTCTCTCATGGTTGTACCAACTTACACTACTTAAAATATAAGAGTTTCTGTTGGTCCACACCCTTTTCAACACTTGGTACCATCAGTCTTTTAAAAATTTTTTTTTTTTTTTTTTTGGCCAGGGCTGGATTTGAACCCACCCACCAGTATATGGGGCTGGTGCCCTACTCCTTTGCGCCACAGGAGCCACCCTAGTCTTTTAAATTTTAATCATTCTAGATATATAGTAATAACTCACTGTGGTTTTAATTTGCACTTCCCTTAGGAGTACATTTCAAATGCTTACTTACTATTTGGATATATTTTCATGAAGCATTTATGAACTTTATGAATTTCATTAAGATTAAGAACTTTTGTTCATCAAAGACACCATTAAGTAAATGAGTAGATGAACAAAGAACAAGCCATAGTCTGGAGAAATTATTCCTAATACATATACTGAACAAGAAATCATATCTAGAATTTCTAAAGAACTACAAATCAGTAAGTAAAAGACAAAACAAATCAATTTTCAAAATGAGCACAAATGCTAACTCTAGACTCTATTTTTCCATAATAGTATGAGCAACACTCAAATGCAATATGGCAGAGTTGTCACATGGCCTTTGTCTGCAATAGTTGGGCTTATTCAGAAGGCAAGAAGTTTCAGGCTGGGTGCAGTGGCTCACACCTGTAATACTAGCACTCTAGGAGGCCAAGGCAGGTGGATTGCTTGAGCTCAGGACTTCGAGACAAGCCTGAGCAAGAGCGAGATCCCATCTTTAAAAATAAATAGCTGGGCACTGTGGCAGGTGACTGTAGTCCTAGCTACTCAGGAGTCTTAGTCAAGAGAATCACTTCAGCCCAAGAATTTCAGGTTGCTGTGATCTATGATGTCAAGGCACTCTACCAAGGGTGACGAAGTAAGACTTTGTCTCAAAAAAAAGGAGAGCTCGGCGCCTGTGGCTCAAGTAGCTACGGCACCAGCCACGTGCACCCAAGGTGGCAGGTTCAAATCCAGCCCAGGCCCACCAAAACAACAACGATGGCTGCAACCAAAAAATAGCCAGGCATTGTGGTGGGTGCCTATGGTCCCAGCTACTTGGGAGGTGGAGGCAGGAGACTCACTTGAGCCCAGGAGTTGGATGTTGCTGTGAGCTTTGATGCCACAGCACTCTAACCAAGGGGACAGCTTAAGGCTCTGTCTCAAAAAAAAAAAAAAAAGGAGAAAAGGGCAATAAAGAGTCTTATCTATCTATCTATCTAGCAGAGTCTAAGCAGCACCACTGTTTTGGGGGGGCATCCATAACTCAGTGGGGAGGGCCATATATACCAAGGCTGGCAGGTTCGAACCCAGCCCAGGCCAGCTAAACAACACGGACAACTGTAACAACAACCAAATCAGGTAGGTGCTGTGGTGGACGCCTTTAGTCCCAGCTACTTGGGAAGCTGAGGCAAGAGATTCCCTTGAGCCCAAGAGTTTGAGGTTGCTGTGAGCTGTGAGGCCATGGCACTCTACTAAAGGTGACATAGTGAGATCTCTGTCTCACAAAACAAACAAACAAACAAGCCCTGTCTTATTATATAAGTCTTACTGAGTGGGAATGAACCACTCTCTTTATTATCCTTATCAAAGCAAGACACTGTTACTTATCATACAACTAACATTCCTGACAAGAACTAAAGAGATTAGAAGAGAGAGAGGTGGCGAGCAAGCAACAGCTAAAACCAGCAAGGAAAAGGATGAGACAAGCAGAGGGATGGCATTAGAAGATCTAGACATTAGAAGATCTTAGTTCTCAAAACTGTTCAGAGGCCACTGCCAACAGTCCAAGCAAGATATAACTGGGACCTTGACAGTGACAAAGGAGGATGGTTGTAAAATGACATCAGCAGAAATAATCTAACTAAATTAATAAAATCTTGTCAAAAGACACAATACTTACATATGTGAGGTTTTCTCTTTTATCCAGCCTCTAATGCTCAAGTTTCTTCTCCCTAAGGTCTACTTATCACCACTAAAATCCCTAAGGCAGACCTTTCCAACTCCAATGTCTACAGGGCCAGGCAAGTAATGCAAATGAGGGATTAAGTCAGGATTAAGAGATCAAGAAGGAAGGCTGGGAGCAGTGGTTCATACATGTAATCCTAGCAATTCAGGAGGCTAAGGTGGGAGGATCACTTGAGGCCAGGAGTATGAAACCAGTCTAAGCAACATAATGAGAACCCATCTATATAAAATAATTTTTAAGGCTCAGTACCCCTAGTACAGTGGTTACGGTACCTGCCACATACACCAAAGTTGTGGTGGGTGCCTATATTCCCAGCTACTTGGGAGGCCGAGACAAGAGAATTGCTTAAGCTCAAGAGTCTGAGATTGCTGTGAGCTGTGACAACAGGAAACTCTACCGAGGGCGATATAACAAGACTCTGTCTCAAAAAAATGATAATAGTAATTTTTTTTTAATTAGGTGGGTGGGGCGGTGACTGTGGCTCAGTGAGTAGGGTGCCAGCCCCATATACTGAGGATGGCAGGTTCAAACCCGGCCCCGGCCAAACTGCAAGAAAAAAATAGCCAGGTGTTGTGGCAGGCACCTGTAGTCCCAGGTACTCAGAGGCTGAGGCAAGAGAATCACCTAAGCCCAAGAGCTGGTGGTTGCTGTGAGCTGTGACACTACAGCACTCTATTGAGGGTGACAAAGTAAGACTCTGTCTTTAAAAAAAAAAAAAATTAGCTGGGTATAGTGGCATACACCTGTAGTCCTAGCTACTTGGAAGGCAGAGGCAAGAGGATCACTTGAGCCCAGGCGTCTGAAGTTGCAGTGTGCTATGATGACATCACTGCACTCTAGCCCAGCCAACAAAGTAGGACCTTGTCAGAAAGAAAAGCAGAGGAGAAGAGAAAAGAAAAGGAAAGGAAAAGAAAAAAGAAGTTGAGTATTACTGCATGCTTCCTTTCTGTAAAATTTTAAACAGATGTATACACATGTTGCTATATGGATTAAATTATATTCAGAGAAAATACATAAGAAACTGTTCATTGCAATTATCTTTGGAGAGAGTGACTACAGACTAGGAAACAGAATAACAATGTTGGCATACAAACATTTTTAAAACATAAGTAGGGCTCAGTGCCTATAGCTCAATGGTTAGGGCGCCAGCCACATGCACCAGAGCTGGTGGGTTTGAACCTAGCCCAGGCCTGCTAAACAATTTCGACAACAACAACCAAACAATAGCTGACCATTGTGGTGGGTGCCTGTAGTCCCAGCTACTTGAGAGGCTGAGGCAAGAGAATTGCTTAAGCCTAAGATTTGGAGGTTGCTGTGAGCTGTGACTCCATAGCACTCTATCAAGGGCAACATAGTGAGACACTGCCTCAAAAAGAAAAATACTGGGCTCGGCACCTGTGGCTCAAGTGGCTAAGGCGCCAGCCACATACACCTGAGCTAGTGGGTTAGAATCCAGCCTGCGCCCGCCAAACAACAATAACGGCTGCAACCTAAAAACAGCCAGGTGTTGTGGCAGGCACCTATAGTCCCAGCTACTCGGGAGGCAGAGGCAGGAGAATTGCTTGAGCCCAGGAGTTGGAAGTTGCTGTGAGCTGTGATGCCACAGCACTCTACTCAGGGTGATAGCTTGAGGCTCTATCTCAAAAAAAAAAAAAAAAAAAACAGCTCCCCGCCCATAACACAGGAGGTTTGGTGCCAGCCAAATACACCAAGGCTGGCAGGTTCGAACCTGGCCTGGGCCAGCTAAGCAACAATGACAACTATAACAAAAAATAGCCAGGTGTTGTGGTGGGTGCCTGTAGTCCTAGCTACTTGGGAGGCTGAGGCAAGAGAATTGCTTAAGCCCAAGAGTTTAAGGTTGCTGTGAGCTGTGATGCCACAGCACCCTACCAAGGGTGACAAAGTGAGACTCTGTCTCAAAAAACAAACAAAAAACATACAAGTAACAGTTAATCTAGAGATGGACTATTTTCTTTTCTCACTTTGTTTTCATTATATTTTTCTGAATAAAACTCTCAGATCTAATAAATGCTAGTATAAAAATAAAATAATTATTACTCAGAAATTTTTAAAAAGAAAAACATCTATTTTTATTAGTGAGGACACAAGTGGAAAGAGGAGAGCCCAACACAATTCAAAGCAGGAAACTGAAAGAGAAGCCTGGAAGAGAATCAGGAGAAAAATTAAAACACATTCCCCTCTTCTCTCAAGACACTTAATGACATCACAAATTACTCAGGCTTTCCACTGGAGATGAACAGTGCAGTGCCCCACCCCAGCTGCCAGCTATTCATTGCAATTGAAGGAAGGAAGGAAGGTGGTAAGTTAGGAGAAGGTTGGCAGAGTTAGTCCAAATCTTGCCTTCTGTAATATGGATGAAGCAAAACAGTTATTCCTAAACACCCTAAAGTGGCAGAGAACACTACAGCTAAACATCAGGAGGCCACCTTCCTAGCAGACAGCATAAAGGCACATTTGGGGGTCCTAGCACTACACACAACTCAACAACCTGGAAAAGCAACAGCCAGATGTATGTGCAACAGAGAGGTAGAAGAAATCTCAGGGAGCTCCACTTAACAACGCTCTAGGATACATAGATCTGTCACAGTAGTCCCAACCCCCTCTTATTGGCCCATGGAAAGAATCACCTAGGACTAAATATTATCACAAAAGAAATCCTCTGTACTTACTGCCCCTTTCATCTGAGGCCCATGAAAACAATTATAAACTCGCTTACTTTTCCATGATATTCTTTTGCAAAATGGCTTTAAGAAATAGGAAATTACCACCATGTAGAAGTTCCAAAGGAGGCTCGGCACCTGTAGCTCAGTGGCTAGAATGCCAACCACTTACACTGGAGCTGGCAGGTTCAAATCCAGCCTGGGCCTGCCAAACAACAATGACAACTACAACCAAAAAATAGCTGGGTGTTGTGGTGGGTGCCTATAGTTCTAGCTGCTTGGGAGGCTGAGGCAAGAGAATCTTTTAAGTCCAAGAGTGTGAGGTTGCTGTGAGCTGTGACATCACAACACTCTACTGATGGTGACATAGTAAGACTCTGTCTCAAAAAAAAAAAAAAAGTTCCAAAGGAGCTGGCTGTCAGTACATGGAAGTTTTTGATAAGTGGGGCCAGCTTTATGTACAGATGCCACACAAGGTTCTCCTGTCCTATGGAACTTAAGGAACATAAACGAGCCTCCTAGTCACCCCCACCTCTACATCTTTTAATGATGCCTGAAACACTCCCATTAGTGATTCATACCATCACTTCAGGATTGTCCTAAGTGTACTCTTATAATAAGGCAAAGAGAAGAAAAAATACATCAGGTCCCTAACACATAGTGTGCTGACCCTGAACCTTTTGCCCTTGTGGTCAATGGACCTTTTAAGAAACTGGGAAAAGCAAATGCTCTTCTCAGAAAACATGCACCCAAATGAATATATAACATGTAATTTCTATATAATTTTGAGGGTCTGCTGTTCTCCTGAAGCACATTAAAGGACCCCCTCCAGCTTAGGGTTAAGAACTTTTGGCTTAGGCTCAGCACCTGTAGCCCAAGTGCGTAGGGAACCAGTCACATACACCGGAGCTGGCAGGTTTGATCCAGCCCGGGCTCGCCAAACTACAATGATGATAACTACAACCCAAAAAAAAAAAAAAATAGCCAGCCATTGTGGAGGACACCTATAGTCCCAGCTACTTGGGAGGCTAAGGCAAAAGAATTGCTTAAAGCCCAAGAGTTGGAGGTTACTGTGAGCTGTGACATCACAGCACTCTACCTGTCTCAAAAAAAAAAGAACCCTTGGCTTAGGCTGATGTGGTGGCCCACACCTGTAATCCTAGCACTATGGGAGGTGGAGGTAGTTGCCTGAGCTCATGAGTTCAAGACTAGCCTGAGCAAGAGCAAGAGCCTGTCTCTAAAATAGCTGGGCATGAACTATTCCACAACAGCAGGTGCCTGTAGTTCCAGCTATTCGAGAGACTGAGTCAAAAGGATCTCTGAGCCCAAGAGTTTGAGTGAGCTGTGACACCACCGCACTACAACCAGGGTGACAAAGTGAGACTGTCTCAAAAACAAACAAACAAACAAAAACTGACTCAGCAGCAGTGAGTATGGCAAATCTATCTCCCTCCCCCAGCAAAAGCTCCTACACATCTGGAGATCACTGGCCTAAAGTGAGAAGGCAGTACTGAATGGAAGTTCTCGCTACTTCATACAATTGCCCAGAATTGACCCTTTTAGAATTCAGATCCCCATGTATGATTTATCCTCATCAACAAATATAGATTTCTCACACTGCCTACTCCTTGGGAACAGGCTCTTGTGGCTTCAGAAACATTAGTACATGTTAGGAAATGCTCAAGTGAGATAACTGCCAAACAGGTTCTCATGACATTTGCTAACTGATCACATTATCTGAGAAATGAGGCCAGAGGAAATTTTAACACCTTATGAATGAAGGTAGCTCACCTCTGAGGTTTTCGAATATCCCACAGTCCCACTCCTTCCTTTGAATTGGCTGTGGCCAATAATCTTGGCTCCACAGGGTTAAACATGACACTATGAAAGGCTGACGGATAGTTTGCCAGGCAGAAGGGTTCTGTGGAAAGAGAAATATGATCAGTTCATTCCAGGCACCTGTGGGCCAGTAGCAAGGAGACAGGCAGGAATGTGGATGTAAGCAGCACACTCTTTTTTTTTTTTGGAGACAGAGTCTTACTATGTCACCCTCGGTAGTGTGCCATGGCATCACAGCTCACAGCAACCTCAAAGTCTTGGGCTTAAGCGATTCTCTTGCCTCAGCCTCCCAAGTAGCTGGGATTACAGGTGCCCACCACAACATCCAGCTATTTTTGTTGTTGTTGCAACTGTCCTTGTTTAGCTGGCCTGGGCTGGGTTCGAACCCGCCAAACTCGGTGTATATGGCTGGTGCCATAACCACTGTGCTACAGGCACTGAGCCAGCAGTATACTCTTAATGACCATTCCAATGGCCTGGAAGGCAGCATAGTACCTCATCCCACCAGTCACCCATACTCACAAAATCCCCATGAGTTGTATACACAGCAACTCAACACACATTTAACCACATTTTAAGCTATAATACTCAAAAATATACAGCATCCGTTTAGATCTTGTGACAAAATGGAAATAGTTACCAAAAATGGAAAAGCAAACTGATTGTAAGCAAACTGAATTCCACATGAGCTAAAAATAATTCATGACTAACTCTTGGTAAGATTGTTATATCTTTAATCCAAATTTATTAGTTTAGAAATTAAAAGTTTTTAAACAACAGATTTAAGAAAAACTTAAGCCAAAACAATAGTGTAGTTTTCCCTTCTAGTTCACAATGTTTCCTAAATTGAAAATAAAGTGTCCTCAGTCTAGAATTCTGTGATTTTACTTCCAGTATTAGAATACTAAAAAAAGAAAGGTGTCTAATACATGAACTTCTCTTCCACCCAGCCAGCTCCTAATCAACTTTATCAAGAAACCCCGAATCCTTTTGCATACATTAGCAGGTAAGAAAGAAACCAATTAGTTATCTAGGACATACTCCCACGGAACCTGGCAGGGGTGTCCAACCTTTTTTTTTTCTGCCACACATTAGAAGAATAATAGTTATCTTGGGCTGCAGCAGCGCCCATAGCTCAATGGGTAGGTCACTGGCCACATATACAGAGACTGGCAGGGTCAAACCCAGCCTAGGCCAACTGAACAACAATGACAACTGCAACACAAAAATAGCCAGGCATTGTGGCGGGCGCCTATAGTTCCAGCTACTTGGGAGGCTGGGGCAAGAGAATCACTTAAGCCCAGAGTTTGAGGTTTCTGTGAGCTGTGACACCATAGCACTCTACCCAGGGCAACAGCTTGAGACTCTGTCTCAAAAAAAAAAAAATTGTCTTGGGCCATACATTAAATAAATAAACACTAATGAAAGCTGCTAAGCAAAAAAAAAAAAGTCCATACATAATTTTTGTGCTGTCACCAAAGATAAGCAAAACAGGCCTTAAAAAACACATATGCAAGCCCACAGGCTGAATGCTGGGCACCCCTATGTTGGAGTAATACAGAGAAAGCATTTCCCAGTTTGTGACTTCCATATGCAGGACTTCTCAGGCCTCTGGACCAGTGAAGCATTCACTTATCTCAACCATCAGGCAGGTCAGACAGAGGAGCATCTCACCTACCAGGTACACAGAGCTCAACCTGCTGCTTGCTGCTACTTTAGCTGCCTGACCCTAGGAACAAGAATCTCTTATAGCCTGAACCTCAAAAGTGAGCACCACCCAGCATGTTAAATGCTTGGGATATAGAAAAATAAAAAGACCTAGGTCCTCTGAGACAAAGCAGGCAGGATAGTAACTGCATGTACATAGGTATCATTATAAAAGTGTACTAAAAGTGAGGGTGGAGATGACAGTAGCACTGAGGGTGATGCTGGAGGAAAGGGCCTTTTGAAGATAGGAAGAATTACAAACAGAAATGTCTCTGCAGAAAATGAGCTGAAGAGATACCTTTCCTAAAGAACTCTGGGGAAAGTCAACAAAACAAGTTCTTCATTTCACATGTTAAGAGACTCAAGGGGCACATTTGGAAGAAACACTCACACACATACTATTGTTTTAGAGATAGGGTCTTACTCTGTTGCCCAGGCTAGGGTGCAGTAATGGGATCATAGCTGATTTGCAGTCCTAAACTACTGGGTTCAACTGATTCTTCCGCCTCAAGCCTCCAAAACAGCTGGGACTAGAGGTGTGCACCACCATGTCTAGCTTATTTGGGGGGGGGGTGTCAAATGATCCTTTATTGGAACATTTTCCTTTGTACTTTTTAACTAGCTGGGCATTCCACAGTACCACTGTTGATGTCATCTATGATGTCAGGAGGGTGGTGGCCATCAACATTGCAGCCCACTGACTGGGCCATCCCCAGGATCTCTTTAATGGTACCAGAGAGTTCTCTGGATAAAGATTGGTGCCACATCTGTCTGGCAATGTTGGCAATCTCATCGGAAGTGATATTTCCATTGTGTTTAATGTTTTTCTGTTTCTGTCTCTCACTGGGTTCTTGAGGGTTTTGATGATGAGGGCAGAGGCAGAAGGTACCACTTCAATCTGGGCCTGTCTGTTCTGGATAGTCAGTTTCACAGTAACCCTCAGACTCTTCTAGTCACCAGTTGCCTTGGCGATGTCATCACCAGGCTTTTTGGGAGACAAATGCAGGGGGCCGATCTTGGAGGCCAGGGCAGACATGGCACTGACTTCACCACCAGTGTACCTCAGGTACACGATTGTGATCTTACTGGGGTCAAACTTAGGTGGCATGGTGGAGGCAACTGGTGTTGGATGAACTTGGATTCAGGATGACCAAAGAAAATTGCATCTTGGCCTCCTATGAGCCAAAAGCCTTATTTTTTATTATTATTATTATTTTTGTAAGGATCGGGCCTCATAGGTTGCCCATGCTGGCCTTAAACTTCTGGCTTCAAGCAATTCTCCTGCCACAGCCTCCCAAAGTGCTAAGATTATAGGTGTGAGGTACCATGCCTGTAATAATCCAGAGTGTATCTGCCAACATTTTAAGACCCTATATATAAGTAAGGTGAGGCTCTGTGGTTCTTTCAACAAAGTGAGCACCGCCCAGCATGTGGATGCAAGAAAGTACATAACACCCAATTCTCTGTAAACAAACCATACCTGCATGTCAACAGTACACACAGAGCCGGGCTTTGGTGGTTACCCTTCACAATGAGGAGTCATACCTTCTGCTCCCTGAAGCCACTACAATGTGCAAGAGAGTTTGTGGATATTCACAGGTGGATATTCACTGACAAAGGTGCTTTACTTCTGACTACTGAGGTGTAAGATAAGACTTCCAAAAATGGCTCGGCGCCTGTGGCTCAATCGGCTGAGGCGCCAGCCACATACACCTAAGGTGGTGGGTTCGAATCCCCAGCCTGGGCCCGCCAGACAACAATGATGGCTGCAACCAAAAAATGGCCGGCGTTGTGGGGGGCGCCTATAGTCCCAGCCACTTGGGAGGCTGAGGTAGGAGATCGCTTGAGCCCAGGAGTTGGAGGTTGCTGTGAGCTGTGATGCCATGGCACTCTACCCAGGGGGATAGCTTGAGGCTCCGTCTCAAAAAAAAAAAAAAAAAAAAAGACTTCCAAAAACAGGCTCAGCGCCTGTGGCTCAAGTGGCTAAGACACCAGCCACATACACCTAAGGTGGTAGGTTGGAATCCAGCCCAGGCCTGCCAAAACAACAGTGACGGGTGCAACCAAAAAATAGCGAGGCACTGTGGTGGGCACCTGTGGTCCCAGCTACTTGGGAGGCGGAGGCAGGAGACTTGCCTGAGCCCAGGAGTTGGAGGTTGCTGTGAGCTGTGATGCCACTGCACTCTACCCAAGGGAATAGCTTGAGGCTCTGTCTCAAAAAAAAAAAAAAAAAAAAAGACTTCCAAAAACAAGCATGTTATATCCCTATGTGAGAATTTCACATTTCTTCTAATTTCATGTCACTTGCACCTAGATACTCAGGTCATAAATTAGATGTGCAATGAATGTGACATCAACCTGTTGAACACAATCCAACAACTTTTTGCACAATGACTCTACCTCCATGGGGAGACTCCCGGATGTCCCAAATAAGAACACGGCCATCATCTGAGGAACTGGCAAAAATGTTGTCATTCACTGGGCTTACCGACAAGCCATATACCGCATCTTCATGAGCAAACACATCCAAGGTCTCACTGCTGAGAGAGAAAGAACAAGAGAGAGGCACACACATACACACAAACACAGCGCAGACCCAACTTCCAAGTACCTAGTGCAGTCTCTTTCATTTTTCTAGGAGAAGTCAACCGAGCTAAACCCAAAGGATATTGTGCTTCCTAAAAGATAGGTATTCAATTTTCAGGTTTCAAAAAAAAATGCTATTAAAGAGAGTTTTAACAGATGTCATAATTTTTATACTAAATAAGCATATTTAAAAGTGACTCAATAGGTGAGTTTTGTCTATCTGTTTATTACAGAATGTATCTGCTTATATACAAATTTGGGTGTGGTACTTGATTTCCAACAAGCAAGGGAAAGCTTTAAAGCACCCAAATCTGGTCAAGGGTAGAAGGATCTCCTAACAATCTGGCATAGTGATTAAGAGCACGACTGTGGGCTCGGCGCCTATAGCTCAACCGGCTAAGGCGCCAGCCACGTACACCTAAGGTGACGGGTTCGAATCCCCAGCCTGGACCCGCCAAACAACGACAGCTGCAACCAAAAAATAGCTGGGCGTTGTGGTGGGCGCCTGTGGTCCCAGCTACTTGGGAGGTGGAGGCAAGAGACTCGCTTCAGCCCAGGAGTTGGAGGTTGCTGTGAGCTGTAATGCCATGGCACTCTACCCAGGGGGACAGCTTGAGGCTCTGTCCCAAAAAAAAAAAAAAAAAAAAGCACGACTGTGATGTCAGACTGCCTAAGTTGAAATCCCATCTCTGTACCTCCATTTCCTCATATGTAATGGAGATCACAATAGTGTCTCCTCATAAAATGTCTGTGAGAGTTATGTGGAATTAACTCATACAGAGCACTTAGAATGGTACCTGGCACATAGTAAGAACCCAACAAACATTAGCTATTATTATTGTTAAATGTTATATTCCCCTCTTTTTGAAGCTCTCCTTTTAAATTTTCACCTAAAAACAATACTTTCATACCAACTTTGCAAGTCCCTTTTTTCTTTATAAATCAAAACTTTATTTTGAAACTTTTACAGGAATCATTTTTAGAAAAAGATAGGTAGGCCAGGCATGGAGGCTCACGCCTGTAATCCCAGCACTCAGGGAGGCCAAGATAGGTGGACTGCTTTAGCTCAGGAGTTCAAGACCAGCCTGAGCAAGAGTGAAAACCAGTCTCTACTAAAAAGAAAAAAAAGGGTGGCACCTGTGGCTCAAGGAGTATGGCACTGGCCCCATATACTGGAGGTGGCAGGTTCATGCCCGGCCCGGCCAAAAACTGCAACAACAACAACAAAAAACTAGCCAGGGTGTTGTGGTGGGCACATGTAGGCCCTACTTAGGAAGCTGAGACAAGAGGATCACTTAAGCCCAAGAGATGGAGGCTGCTATGTGCTATGATGACATCACTCTACCCAAGGCAGCAGAGTTAGACTTTGTCTCAAAAAGAAAAGAAAGAAAAAGAAAACGATAGCTAGTTTTACACTATTTTCTTCAAAAAACAAAAACTACCTTGGCCTCTCTTCATAAGAAAAAGAGTTGATCACCTTCACACATCAATAATCTATTTACCTTTCAACATCATGGAGGATAACTTGCTCATCATTTCCTGTAAAGAAAAAAAATACAGACATCTGATCATTCCTGCATGGTGGTCCCTGATGACATTAGAATTTAGTATTTAAAAGTTTTCAGGGAAAAAATATGAACAAAGTCAATGGTAATGCAAATTAGGAATGTTAACCAGAAAAATAGTTTATAAAAATAAAAATAATTTAAGAAGAATAGGACATTCTTTTTTTTTTTTTTTTTGAGACAGGGTCTTAGTATGTCGCCCTCCACACAGTGCTGTGGGTGTCACATCTCACAACAACAAACTCTTAGGCTTAAGCAATTCTTTTGCCTCAGCCTCCTGAGTACAGGCGCCCACCACAACACCTGGCTATTTTTTTGTTGCAGTTGTTTAGCTGGCCTGGGCTGGGTTCCAACCCACCACCCTTGGTGTATATGGCTGACACCATAACCACTGTGCTACGGGCGCTGAGCCGGATAGAACATTCTTACAGAGAATTTTTTAAAACCTAATGGCAATAATGGATAACATGATTAACAATTCCCAAAATGTATTACCCGGTGGATGATGTAAAAAACTATGGCCATGGCTTGGCTCAGCACTGTAGCTCAGCGGCTAGGGTGCTAGCCACATACACCAGAGCTGGCAGGTTCGAACCCAGCCCAGGCCTGCCAAACAACGACAACTACAACCAAAACATAGCTGGGTATTGTGGCAGGCACCTGTAGTCCCAGCTACATGGGGGACAGAGATAAGAGAACTGCTTAAGCCCAAGAGTTTGAGGTTGCTGTGAGCTGTGACACCATGACACTTGACCATGGGTGACATAATAAGTAAGACTCTGTCTCCAAAAAAAAAAAAAAAAAACTTTGGCCATTAAGGGAAAGAGTAAATCATCATGAACAAATCAACTCACTCACCTAAACTAACTTTTATTTTTTAAATCAGCAAATACTCATTACCTGTGAGACTGGAATAAAATCTGTAACATTTCTATGCCTTAGGTTTTTACCTGTGAAGTAGGGATAATAATTGTACCTACTTCACAGGGTTATTGTGAAGAAAATGCTATATCTATAAAAGCATTTGGAATACAGCTAGCACTTAATAAGCCCCAAATAAATGTTTGCTATTATTCTCATCCTCATCATCTTATAAAATACTAAATTTGAGCACTGTGTTATACTTAATGATAAAAAAGTTTCTATTGGCTCGGTGCCTGTAGCTTAGCAGCAAGGGTACCAGCCACATACACTGGAGCTGGTGGGTTTAAACCTGGCCGGGGCCTGCCAAACAATGACAACTACAACCAAAACAGTCAAGTGTTGTGGCACGCCTGTGGTCCCAGATGCTTGGCAGGATGAAGAAAGAGAATCACTTAAGCCCAAGAGTTTGAGGTTGCTGTGAGCTGGGATGCCACAGCACTCTACTGAGGGTGACATAATGAGACTCTGTCTCAAAAAAAAGAAAAAAAAAGTTTCTATCTTAAAAAATGTTCATTGATTAGAGAAATACAAATCAAAACCACCCTGAGATATCATCTAATCACAGCAAGAATGGCCCACATCACAAAATCTCAAAACTGAAGATGCTGGCATGGATGTGGAGAGAAGGGAACACTTTTACACTGCTGGTGGGACTGCAAACTAATACAACCTTTTTGGAAGGAAGTATGGAGAAGCCTCAAAGAACTGAAACTAGACCTCCCATTTGATCCTGCAATCCTATTACTGGGCATCTTACCCAGAAGGAAAAAAATCCGTTTACCATAGGACACTCGCACTAGACTGTTTATCACAGCTCCATTTACCATCGCTAACATGTGGAAACAGCCTAAATGCCCACCAACCCAGGAATGGATTAACAAGCTCTGGTGTATGTATACCATGGAATATTATTCAGCCATTAAAAAGATGGAGACTTCACATCCTTTGCATTAACCTGGATCAATGTGGAACATATTATTCTTAGTAAAGCATCACAAGAATGGAGACACATGAATCCTATGTATTCAATTTTGATATGAGGACAATTAATGACCTAGTACATGGTAGGGGATGGGAAAGGGTAGAGCAAAGAGAGAGGGAAGGTGTGAGGGGGTGGGAAAAGGTTAGAGCAGAGAGAGGGAAGGAGGGAGGGGGTGGGGTCTTGGTGTGTGACACACATTATGGGAGCAAGACACAATTATAAGAGGGACTTTACCTAACAAACGCAATCAGTGTTACTTGGTTTCTTGTACCCTCAATGAATCCCCAACAATAAAAAAAAAAAAAGTTTCTATCTTAACATTTTTCCTCATTCTATCAAGGCATCTAAAAATACTACATTCATGATATGTGTAGTCCTGTCTTTAGGTGGTTTATATAGCCAAAAAATAAAAACCTAAACATGAACCAAAAAAAAAAGCACCAGTGCCCAGGCCTGTGAGCCCACAGCAGGTGGTATTAAAAAATTTTTAAAAAAAAAAATTTTTTTAATGGCCCACTCCACACTGGAATGCACTACCAACAATCACTTAAATAGTAAGTAAAAGTAGCAGAAAAGATGCAGCCCAGAACATCTTCAATAAAGCCTTAGCTGTAAATTCTACTGTGGATATAAACCAATAAAATTGTTAAACCCATACTAATCCCTCTAGGTTTTGGGTACAGTGCTAGGTGCTCGGTATATGAGACTAATAACATTCTGCCCAGGCACAAACAACTAACAAACAACAACACAAGGGTTTGTCTTGTAGCAATATGGTCTAGGTATGGGGGCAATTATTTCCTTCATGACTAGGGTGAAAGTACATGGAAGATGGAAACAGATGAAGAGAAAGAAACTCAAATAATCCAAACTCCTTTTTTTTTTTTTTTGCCCTTGGTAGAGTGATGTGGAGTCTTAGCTCCCAGCAACCTCCAACTCCTGGGCTTAGGCGATTCTTCTGCCTCAGCCTCCCAAGTAGCTGGGACTGCAGGCGCCCACCACAACACCCAGCTGTTTTCTTTGTTGCAGTTTGGCCAGGGCCAGGTTTAAACCCTCCATCCTCAGTATGTGGGGTTGGTGCCCTACTCACTGAGCCACAGGCACCACAGCCCCCAAATCTCTTACCAAGGAAAGAAGCAGACAAATTGGTGGTAACTGGACAATCAAGGAGGAAGAAGAACATAAGCAAAAGAAAAGGGCAAAGTAGCACAGTGCCATGTATACCTTAAAAGAAATGGCACGTAGTGGCTGGGTATGATGGCTCACGCCTATAATCCCAGCACTCTGGGAGGCCAAGCCAAGTGGATTGCTTGAGCTCAGGAGTTCCAGATGAGCCTAAGCAAGAGCACGCAAGAGCCAGACCTCATCTCCACTGAAAATAGAAAAACTAGGGCCATATTGTGGCTCAGTGAGTAGGGTGCCGGCCCCATATATCGAGGGTGGCAGGTTCAAAACTAGCCCCAGCCAAACTGCAACAAAATAAATAGCCGGGCATTGTGGTGGGAGCCTATAGTCCCAGCTACTCCGGAGGATGAGGCAAAAGAATGGCTTAACCCAGGAGCTGGAGGGTGCTGTGAGTTGTGATGCCACAGCACTCCACCAAGGGCAATAAAGTGAGACTCTGTCTCTAAAAAAAAAAATAGAAAAACTAGCTGAGTGTTGTGGTGGGTACCTGTACTACCAGCTACTTGGGAGGCTGAGGCAAGAGCATCTCTTGAGCCCAAGAGTTTAAGGTTGCTATGAGTATGATGATGCCACAGCACTCAACTTAGGCAACAGTATGAGACTCTTTCTCAAAAAAAGATGGCAAGGTTTGGCGCCTGTGGCTCCAGTGGCTAAGGCACCAGCCACATACACCTAAGGTAGAGGGTTCGAATCCAGCCTGGGCCCACCAAACAACAATGATGGCTGCAACCAAAAAATAGCCAGGTGTTATGGCGGGCACCTGTAGTCCCAGCTACTTGGGAGGCGGAGGCAGGAGAATCACTTGAGCCCAGGAATTGGAGGTTGCTGTGAGATGTGATGCCAGGGCACTCTATCCAGGGGGATAGCTTGAGGCTCTGTCTCAAAAAAAATAGATGGCAAGTACTTTCATGATATAGGAGAGGGAAATGAAGCCACACTGGTAGATTAGGGTTTAAACTCTATTCTGTGAGCACTGTAAGGTCAAAGGTTCACTTGGTCAAATCTTCATGTCAAAAAAAGGAAACTTGTATAAGCAATGAATTCAAAGGAAAGGTCGGAGACTGGTAACAGGAATCACAGAGGGGCAATAATCCAGGCAAAGATGAGGTCCTGAAGCAGAGCAATGAATATAGAAAAAGAACAGAAACTGAAGCATGAATATGAGAGGCAGATCCGACAGGACCTGGTAACCGACTAGATGTGTAGATCAAAGAAAGGCACGTTTGAGGAAGACTTCAAGATCACTATTGGAATGAACAATATGAAATTACAATTTATGGCACGGTGCCTGTGGCTCAAGCAGCTAAGGTGCCAGCCACATACACCTAAGGTGGCGGGTTCGAATCCCCAGCCCGAACCCGCCAAACAACAATGATGGCTGCAACCAAAAAATGGCCAGGCGTTGTGGCGGGCACCTGTGGTCCCAGCTACTTGGGAGGCTGAGGCAGGAAACTCGCTTGAGCCCAGGAGTTGGAGGTAGCTGTGAGCGTGATGCCATGGCACTCTACCCAGGGGGATAGCTTGAGGCTCCGTCTCAAAAAAAAAAAAAGAAATTACAATTTATAAGTTAAAAATGATTAAATGTCAAAATGTCAGCATTTCTCTCTCTCTCTCTTTTTTTTTTTTTTTTTTGGTAGAGTACCGTGGCATTACAGCTCACAGCAACCTCAAACTCTTGGGCTTAAGCAATTTTCTTGCCTCAGCCTCCTGAGTAGCAGGGAATACAGGTGCCCACCACAACACCCAGCTACTTGAGCCTAAATGTCACCATTTCTTAAAGTTAAACCTAACAGTTTACATAATTGGATGAATAATAATAATACCAGAGAAAGGTAATCCAGCAGATCAAGAGGAAATCTGGAGACGGGGAAGGATTAATAACCTTAGTTTCAGATCTGTTGTGTTTAAACTGCTTTTAGAACACAAGAAAATAAACCAGTGGGGAAATCAGTAGCTCAAAAAACACAGAAGGGCTAGAAATTTGGTGGACAGAAAGGGGTGTGGTTGATAGAAGTCATTACTAAGGAAGGGAGAAGGGAAGAGAGGGAAGGAGAAAGGAGAGAAAGGGAGAAAGGAGGAATAGGGAGGGAGGGGAGAAAAGGAAGACAAACACTACCCAAATAAGCAGTACTGCTAAAACACAGAGAAGACAAGCTATGGGAAACCCTCAGCAGGAATCCCTAAGCTCAATGAGATACAGGAAAAAAATAAGTTATTTTAGCACTCATTTTTCTAAAATCCCAGCCATAATGAACTTCCCAAGGTATTATCTCCCTTCTTACCTCCAGAGAACACTTTGGTGTTCCCACTGTTGAAAGCTAGGCAAAAAATATTGGAGTGGTGCTCTCCTTTCAGCTGTATGGGCTTGACCCTGGAGTGGATGGCTTGTTCCACGTGCCATAGCAAAACCCGACGGTCATCTCCTCCTTAAGAAGGGAGTAAAGATCTAAGGTTAAAACAGCTAATGTAGCAAGGCTGACCCTTGATTTTGCCAGCCTCAAACCCCATCCTCTCCAAAATTGCACTTCCCCAACTCCGTAGATTATGACAGGGCACAAAATTCAAGATTCTCCATCCCCATCATTAAGTACATGACCTCTAGGCCACTTACTCTGTCCCAGCAATTGAATCTTTTTTTGACACAATTCAATATATAAATTGAAAGGAGGCCAGGCACAGTGGCTCACACTTGTAATCCTAGCACTCTGGGAGGCCAAAACAGGAGGTTCACTTGAGCTCAGGAGTTCAAGACCAGTCCCTGAGCAAGAGCAAGACCCCATCTCTACTGAAAATAGAAAAATTATCTGGGCATTGTGATGGCTGCCTATAGTCCCAGCTACTTGGAAGGCTGAAGCAGGATGATACCTTAAAGCCAGGAGTTTGAGGTTGCTGTGAGCTAAGTTAATGCCATAGCACTCTAGCTTGAGCAACACAGTGATACTCTATCTCCAAACAAAAAAAAAAAAGATAAAAGAAAACAAAACAAAACAAAGAAATTGAAAAGGATAAGCACTGATATTGAGATCCCTAAAGCCACCATATTCCTGTCTTTCCACAGCCTGGTTACTCAAGTATTTCCTCATTTGCTACCTAGAAACTTTTTTTTTTTTTTGAGACAGAGCCTCAAGCTGTCACCCTGGGTAGAGTGCCATGGCATCACAGCTCACAGCAACCTCCAACTCCTGGGCTCAAGCGAGTCTCTTGCCTCCACCTCCCAAGTAGCTGGGACCACAGGTGCCTGCCACAATGCCTGGTTATTTTTTGGTTGCAGCCATCATTGTTGTTTGGCGGCCCGGGCTGGATTCAAACTTGCCACCTTAGGTGTATATGGCTGGCGCCTTAGCCACTTGAGCCATAGGTACCAAGCCTACCTAGAAACTTTTCACTAACGTCCTTTTTTAGTTTAATAGAACCTCAGTTGATTTCTATTGCTTGCAACCAAAGAAACACTAAGGTATTATTTCTAGAGTAATAGTTTTCAAAGCAATCTCCTTGATGTGATCTCATTACCCATGAGACACTATACAAGTGACAATTAAAGAACCATCTGACTTTTACAGTAGGAGGTCTAGACAGAATCGACTCTCATGAAGCTCAGCCCAGCTTTCACCTCTATACAACTTTCAATAGTCTGAATTAAATGAGCGATATTAGACTGTATCAGCCAGCTCCTAGAGAATGAGAATACATATGTTCTACATATTCTTTATATCTGCAAGATGAATTAAAAATATCTGAAAGGATGAACAGACTTTAAATTGCTCCAGAATAAAAAAAAGTAGGATAAGTGATGAATAAAATGTAGATAATCTGGCTCAGCGCCTGTGGCTCAAGCAGCTAGGGCACCAGCCATATACACCAGAGTTGGAGGGTTTGAATCCAGCCCAAGTCTGCCAAACAACAATGACGGCTGCAACCAAAAATAGCCAGGCATTGTGGAGGGCACCTGTGGTCCCAGCTACTTGGGAGGCTGAGGCAGGAGACTCACTTGAGTCCAGGAGTTAGAGGTTGCTGTGAGCTGTGATGTCACAGCACTCTCCCCAGGGTGACAGCTTGAGGCTCTGTCTCAAAAAATATATATATATAGATAATCTTTATAGATGGTAGTGTATACTATTCTACTTTTGTGTATACTTGAACACTGCCATTTCCACAACAAATTGTTTCAGTGATAGAAAAAAAAGAAAACAGAAAACAAGATTGTGCAAGATAGCCTGGAATACCCATGGTAAAGAAATACAAAACTAAGGGCACTCTATATTGATTTACTAAGACCTGTGTCAGGCATTAGATCTTATAAGACCCACTTGCCAGCTCAGCACCTGTGGCTCAAGCGGCTAAGGCGCCAGCCACATACACCCAAGGTGGTGGGTTTGAATCCCCAGCCCGAGCCCGCCAAACAACAATGACAGCTGCAACCAAAAAATAGCCGGGCGTTGTGGCGGGCGCCAAAAAAAAGAGAGAGTAGAAAAAGAATACATTGTGCTTTGAACGTCTTTCAAAAATAATTTAATTAATGATCTTTAAAAATT
>CAUYTI010135455.1:0-25094 GCA_963575145.1 Galago senegalensis
AGGCGCCCGCCACAACGCCCGGCTATTTTTTGGTTGCAGCCGTCATTGTTGTTTGGCGGGTCCGGGCTGGGGATTCGAACCCGCCACCTTAGGTGTATGTGGCTGGCGCCTTAGCCGGTTGAGCTATAGGCGCCGAGCCAGCTTTTCAGTTTAATTAAGTCCCATTTGTTTATTTTCGTCATTGTTGCAATTGCCACGGGAAGTCTTCGTAAAGTCTTCCCCCAGCCCGATCTTTTCAAGTGTTTTCCTTGTGCTTTCCTTGAGGATTTTTATCATTTCATGCCTTAAATTTTAGGTCTTTTATCCATCTTGAATCAGTTTTAGTGAATGGAGAAAGATGTGTGTCCAGTTTCAGTGTTTTACCTGTGGATATCCAGTTCTCCCAACACCATTTATTGAATGGGATTGTTTCTCCCAGTGGATATTCTTGTTTGGTATATCTAAGATTAGGTGGCTATAAGATGTTAATTTCATCTCCTGGTTTTCTTTTCTTTTTTTTTTTTTTTTTTGAGACAGAGCCTCAAGCTGTCCCCCTGGGTAGAGTGCTGTGGCATTACAGCTCACAGCAACCTCCAACTCCTGGGCTCAAGTGAGTCTCCCGCCTCCACCTCCCAGGTAGCTGGGACCACAGGTGCCTGCCACAACGCCCGGCTATTTTTTTTGGATGCAGCTGTCATTGTTGTTTGGCGGGTCCGGGCTGGGGATTCGAATCCGCCACCTTAGGTGTACGTGGCTGGCGCCTTAGCCGGTTGAGCTATAGGCGCCGAGCCCATCTCCTGGTTTTCTATTTGGTTCCACATGTCTATGTCTCTAGTTTTGTGCCAATAGCATGCTGTCTTGATCACTATGGCCGAGCATGCTGTCTTGACCTACTATGGCTGTAGTACAGCCTAAAGTCTGGTATGCTGCTGCCCCCGGCTTTGTTTTTATTACTAAGAACTGCCTTAGCTATATGGTTTTTTTTTCTGGTTCTGTACAAAACGAAGAATTATTTTTTCCAAGTCTTGAAAGTACGATGTTGGTATTTTAACAGGGATGGCATTGAAACAGTAGATTGCTTTGGGAAGTATAGACATTTTAACAATGTTGATTCTTCCCAGCCATGAGCATGGTATGTTCTTCCATTTGTTAATATCTTCTCCTATTCCTTTTCTTAGGGTTTCATAATTTTCTTTCTTTCTTTCTAGCCAGAGTTTCACTATGTCACCCTCACTAGAGTTCTGTGGAGTCACAGCTCACAGCAACCTCAAACTCTTGGGCTTAAGCAATTCTCTTTCCTCAGCTTCCCAAGTACCTGGGAATACTGGCACCTACCATAACGCCCTGCTATTTTTTTTATTGCAGTTGTCATTGTTTAGCTGGCCTGGGCTGGTCTGAACCTGCCAGCCCTGGTGTCTGTGGACCACGCACTACCCACTTAGCTGTGGGCGCCACACTCATAATTTTCTTTATAAAGGTCCTTCATCTCTTTCATTAGGTATATTACTAGCTATTTCAGTTTCTTTGAAGCTACTGTGAAGGGCCTGGATTTTATACACAACTTTTGAGGGGTATCAGTTTCTTCTTAGTTTCCAAGGGTCTTGATCAACTCTGCTCCTATAACATGTTCCCATAACACTTGTATCTATCAATATCTGTCCATGTCAGAAAGTCCCTGGAACATTGATCAGTTTCCCCAAACAACCCACCTGTAATATTTTGCACCTGAAAGGTCCTGATTAGCCCTTTCAGCCCTATTCCCATAACAGATCAGGCCTGACTCAAGCCGATTCCGAATAGCCAAAATAACCTAACTGCATCTGCTGTCCAGCCTGCTCATGTCCAAGTAATTACCCAACAGTACCATGAGATAAGAGAATGTCCTCCTTTCTGTGGACTGCTGTAGCAGTTAATGAGCCCATAAGGTAGAGATGGCAGGCTGCGGCCAGAATCCTAAGCACACTTGGGAGAGTCACCTTTGTAAACAACTGGCCTGCCTCTGCTGCTGTCATATTTGGATCTGCTATTGCGAAAGGCCTCATTCTAGCCCCTCCCCAGAAGGATATAGAGATTCTAACCCTTGGACTAAGCTGACTAAAGTGTTACTTGAAACAACAAATGGTAAAGAAGTTGATATGCTTGTTTCTCTTCAGGACTCCCCAGGAGGTGGCTGTACTACTGAACAGGTGCTCCAAACCACCAGACATGCTGGGCCTTGCTCACAACCGCTTCTCACCAGATCACTGACTGGAGAGAAGGTAGGAGCTTAAATTTCTTGCAGGGAGTTGAACCAGAGGGGAGGCCCCTAAGGAAGAGGACTGGTGCACTAGAGGAAAAGGCAGCTCAGTACCACCCCTTTCATTTGCTGGTAACCACCTGCAAAGTGATAAGGATAGAAAAGGGAAAATGGGAGGGCCAAGAAGGAGTGGGGGTTTCTCACTTGCAGGAGAGAAGTCCTCTCTCTCACCCTGAGGCCTAGTCTCTCGGTAGGGACCTAATCCAGGCACCAAATCAACAAGGGACTGCCTGGCTATAATGTGTCTGTCCGGGAGCAAGCTTCACCTAATGAGGGTGGGAATTGCTGTGCTTAAGCCACCACTAATGTGGAGGCTAACTATAGACTTTAGAGAGTTAAATCAGTCTGTCCCCTTTATTAAAGCACCTTTACCAGATATCATCCTCTTAATGAACGACACACAAAATAAGATGGGTAAATAATTTAAAGCTAGACATGGCTAACATGCTCTATTCAATGAAAATTTCACAGGAGAGTCAATTACACTTCACCTTCACCTTTGAGGGTTAGCAAGACACTTTTTTCTGATTTCCTATGGGCTAAAGAGCCTTGTGATTGCACGCAGGGCAATACCTAGATACTCGCCTCACACTCCCATCAGAAACGTGGCTTTGGCATTATATAAATAACATTCCCCTCACTGGACCTTACCAAGACTGCCTCAAAGGCCATCACAAGGGTGGTGCCTGTGGCTCAGTGAGCAGGGTGCTGGCCCCATATACCAAGGGTGGCAGGTTCGAACCCAACCCCAGCCAAACAGCAACAAAAAAATACCCTGGCATTGTGGCAGGCACCTGTAGTCAGTCCCAGCTACTTGTGAGGCTGAGGCAAGAGAATCACCTAAGCCCAAGAGCTGGAGGTTGCTGTGAGCTGTGATGCCATAGCACTCTACCAAGGCGACAAGACAAAGTGAGACTCTGTCTCTAAAAAAAAAAAAAAATTCATCACAACAGTGAGTAAATAACCTCTCTGAGAGGGGATGGACAACTGCCCCATATAACTTGTAGGGCCCCTCCAAGTCTGTTAAATTTTTGAGCTACATTTGGAACTCAGAAGGACAAGCCATTCCAAATCTGGTAAAAGATAAACTTCTAGTTCTCAACCTCCTATGTTGGTAAAAGAGGCCCAAGATTCGGTAGGCTGGGTAGAGGACAGATGGGGCCTGACTCTGCACCAACACATTCCTCCCCTCCAACATGTGTTGGCCCAAATCAATCCTATCTGTAAGTCTTCCACTTTTCAGTAGGGATCTGAGCAGCAACAGGCAATAGATAAAGTAAAGGAGGCTGTCACTTGAACTGTCCCATGAGTGCCCCAAGAGCAGGACTTACAATTAGAAGTTTCAGCCACTCCCAAATTTGCTTCCTGGGACCTCTGGACCAAAGAGACAGGCAAAAAGGCTGTCTATTGGCTTTTGTTGTAAGCTGATCCCAGGTTCAGCCCAAAGGTAGTTCCTACTAAGGAGGCAACTCCTCGAGGCATACTAGGCACTTACAAAACTGAAGTCCTTACTGAGGCAGAGCAGATATCCTAGGTATTGAGATTTCTATTACACCCTTGATAATGGAAAAAGACCCCTGTAAAACTAGGGTATAACAGAGGCCTCCTTATTAAAATGGAAATGATATCTAAAGGATCAAGCTAAGCTAAGCTTGGCTCAACTGGAGTGTCACGGTTCCATGAAGGAATATCCATATACCTTGCCACTGAGGTTAAGCTGGCAACACCTATAGAAATGCCTCCCCCTTTTGCTCAATGGAGACTGGAAAGTGGTTGGGAAGCTCCCCTAAAACAAGAAAAGCAATGGTCTTCCTTTACTGATGGAGTGAGTATGGTGTATTAGGGAGTCAGACCATGGACACCTGCAGCCTATCACCCCTATTCAAATTGTCCATATGGGGAATAGACCAAAGTGCCCACTGGATTCAGCTGTGTGAAATACTCGTCGCTCAAGCATATTCCTAAGGTTCATATTTCTGCCTACTACTGGGGGATACATAATGGGCTAACTACTTGATCAAGAATGTGGCAAAATCAGGGCTGGAAAATACAAGGATGCGATATTTGGAGCAAAGAAGTGTGGCAAAATATTGTCACCATGGATCCCAGTGCCCATCCTGGTGAACCATTCCTTGGCTCATACCAAATAAGACTTAAGGAGGCATGATGCAGCACTGAGGATGACAAACAAACCAAGTCACTAAAACATAGAAGGTTCTTGAAAGAGGGGGAGTCACCAAAACTTGGGGGGACAATTCATCCTATCCTTTCTATCAGTGAACATATTAGAGGTGAGGGCTTTGGACATCATTAAAATGAATTGTTAATGGAGGAGTTGACCCAGCAGAAGAGAGCTTTGCACAAAGCCATTGGGGATTACACTACATGCCAGAAATCTAGACGCTAGGTCTACTGCATGGGAGCAGAAATTTATACAAGGAGAAAGGCTACAACTGGCAAATTGATTTCACTGGGTCTCTCCCAGTAGTGGTAGGAGCCATTAGACATGCCTTAGCATGGGTGGATACTTACACAGGCTTTCTGTTGGCTTACCCATGCAATGCACCAACCTCTGCTAATGTTATTGAGGGTGCTTTCTGAGTCACTGTACTACAAGTTATACACTGAGCTCTCACTTCACCACAAAGCAAAGCAACAGTGGTCATTACAAAATAATATTTCCTGCTGTTGTCACCTACCTTATCATCCTACATCAAAAGGTGTCATAGAAAGAGATAATAGCTTTTAAAACAAGGGCTACTGAGAGAACTTGGATAATGGTTCCCCAAGTCAAAATCACTGCCCATAGTCCTGATGACATTAACTAACACGCTTATGGTATACCACACCATATTTAAATTCGCGACAAATGAGAAGATCACGAACACACACACAGCAGCTTCTGATAGTGTATACACCACAATGGACACAACTTGGTTACCTACCAGTTTTCACAGACGGGGTTCCTAACATTGCTACCATAAATAAGGAACATCTACTTGGTACTTTAACCTTTCCATTCTTCCTTCTAGAAAATCCAGAACCTGGTCTCGTCCTCTTTGATCCTGATGAGGGCCTAGTGTGGGCCACTGAGTCTGGAATCATCCTCAGCCTGTCTCTGCTTATCATCCAACTTAAGTGAAGCAAGCTGTCCACCATTATCTGGAGAGGACATCCTCATATACTGTCCACATACTGTGCTCCACTAAAGGCACTGAAGAACAAACCCGGACTTGCTCCTAAAGCCTAGGAGGTAAAACTAATCACCCCCAGACTGGATAACATTATTTGAGTGGTACCCAGGGGACATTCAGATCACCTACTGCTGCTCACAGATGACCTCTGACTTTAGCCCCTACTCTATTACTATGACACTTTCTTACCTGAGAAATTCCTACCCTAACCTGTGTTGATTATATGGTGGTGGATTACCCTTCAATGAAAATCCAACAGGTCTCTGGTAATCTACACCCTACTGTTGGCAAAGTGTGTCAGGAAACAACATGTCACATGCACATCACAGGGAAACACTCAACATAGGTCAGACTGGGGACACTGGGAACCAGGCTGCTGGCTTTCGGGTGGGTCAGTACCACTAACTGTACTAGAGACATTAACAGTGACTCTACCACTACTCCTCCTGTCTCTATCACTACTTAAAACATCTGTTCTGGGTAAGGTAGACTCTTAAGATACCACTTGTGGCTCATAATGTTTCTAAGTCCTGTTTTTCATTTTCTAAGGCCAATTTTCACTTCAACTCAGATGAAACTCACTATTATCTAGTGTCATCAAACAACTAGATCAACTGGCCTCTACCCATTGAGTCTCATTTAAGGGACACCCAGAGATAGTACTCAGCCAGTGCTACAACCAGGATGCTCATGATCAGTGCAATCAAATTTAAAACCCTATAATCCAATGCCGGTACCAACAAATTAAATGGGATTACAGAAGCAAAATGATAGTTTTTGCTAATCCTTGGAATGATAATAAATGCAATCCCTGCCAATGGTGTATGCCCTTACAAACATTGTCCTCTTCTCCTATATGTTTTAATGATCTTGAGCCTCCTCCAGTGCAAGCCCACGCATCTCATTGCCTTTTGGGGTTATGGAGTTACATACCCACATAGCCCTATACTATTGATTGGCTGCCGCAGTCTGCTTACTTATTAACACATCTCACGGCATGTCAATAGATAACACTCACAAGTTTTGCTTCTAACCAAGGACACATGCCAAAGGGGGCATAATATCACTCTGCTGACCTCAGATGGAAAAAAAAAATAAAAATCTTCTTTCCTTATCTATTCTCCTGGTCTTTCCACAATAAATAGGCAGGCTTGCTGTAAACAGGTTTTAAGATTCTAGTTTACACGCATAAAGAATTCTGAGTCTTTACGGTCCTTATTGCTGGCATTTGGAAATAACATACAATGTAAACTATAAAAAAACATGAAGATAAGGGGTAGACTGTTATATAAATGCACCCCAAATAGACTCTATCTTGGCCTTGTGTTAGTGACTTCTTCATAGCATGTTGGGACTCATTAGGATTAGATCAAAAGCCCGCTGATGCAAGACTCAAATTTTTACACATCCAACTTTTATAAATATAGTCCCAATGTGCAGAATTTTAGCCATTTAGGGCCTGCTTGCTTTGAGTCCCCTGTGAAACTCGCAAACATCTGGTAACCCTCCATGAGATAAACTTTGTACCTATAAAAGACCTCAAGCTACTCCCTTTCAGAGCTCTCTGACCCACAGACTTCCCACAGTGTTGCTGAGGGCCATCTTAGACATATAGTCTCCTCTCCAGCCTCCCTCTGCCCGGGGAATTCCCTTGCTCTCTTTCCCTTCTGGCTGGTGGCCTTTGCCCATTCAGAAGATACCATCCTGTCAGGGATTTCCTCCTGCATGCAAATCTATCCGTGTCACCCAATAAAGCTTGTTGTGTGTTACTGCCACCTCCTGGTCATATTTTTTTCCTTGCTAAACCTCAAAATCCCTTGAACTCACTACCATAAGGTAAGATCCTTTTTCCACTTGTTATTGAGAAGGTGCCTTCAATTGGTCCTTATTTGTATTTAAAATCCTAAGAAGAAACATTAAAATGAATGTAAAATTAAAGACATTTGGCCAGTAAGTCTAAAATCACAGATTGCAAACACCAAATTCCATCTTCATTCCGCTTCTCTATTAACGCAATTCCTCTGTTTTACCCCCCATGGTAGTAAGGTCCACCTCTTTCACTTGCATCGTAGGGAAAACACCTACAGGTCTTCAGGCTGTGGAATTATGTCTTTGATTAGTGTCCGTATGCATGTACTTGGTTCTTGCATGGAAAAAACATTTCCTTTGATATCAATCTATCAATCTGTATTTCCCATAGCTTTTGGCTTCTAGTCAGACTTTTATTTTCCATAAAATATATTATAGTTACACTTGGGAGTACCAATAGTTTTGTACTCTAGGTAAGTTATTCCAATGGAAACTGTCAACTCTTAACTGTAAATGATGGTAAATGTACTGTTTCCAGTGACTTCAGAGTTTTTGCAGATTTCTCAGATACTTATTACATTATCTGTGCCTGACTGAATTAAAATCCATAATGATGAATGCCACTGAGCCAAGGATCCCTAGAATAAGACCAATTTAGAAATTAGCATCATTTCTTTTTTATTATTATTATATATTTTTTAGGGACAGAGTCTCACTTTGTCAACCTCAGTAGAGTTCCGTGGAGTCACAGCTCACAGCAACCTCCAGCTCTCGGGCTTAGGCGATTCTCTTGCCTCAACCTCCCGAGTAGCTGGGACTACAGGCGCCTGCCACAACGCCCGGCTATTTTTTCGTTGCAGTTTGGCCAGGGTTGGGCTTGAACTCACCACCCTCAGTATATGGGGCCAGCGCCCTACTTACTGAGCCACAGGTGCTGCCCGAAATTAGCAGCATTTTTCACAATAGCCTGAAGGCAGAAACAACCCAAATGTCCTGCAGCAGATGAATGAATAAACAAAATCCATGCAATGGAATATTAGTCACAAAAAGGAATGCCATACTGATACGTGCTACAACAGGGATGAACCTAAAGAAATACTATGAATGAAAAGCACCAGACACAAAAAGTGTCATAGCTCGGCGCCTGTAGCTCAAGCGGGTAAGTCTCCAGCCACATAAACCAGAGCTGGCGGGTCCGAATCCAGCCTGGGCCTGCCAAACAACAATGGCAACTGCAACCAAAAAATAGCCGGGCGTTATGGCAGGCGCCTGTACTCCCAGCTACTTGGGAGGCTGAGGCAAGAGAATAGTTTAAGCCCAGGAGTTGGAGGTTGCTGTGGGCTGTGATGCCACAGCACTCTACCCAGGGCAAAAGAGTGAGACTCTGTCTCAAAAACAAAAACAGTCACATTCTGTATGTTTCTGGATATATGAGATGTGCAGAATAGTTAAATCCATAGAGACAGAAAACAGATTTTTGATTGCCATAGGCTGTGAGAGAGGAAAGAGGAATCAGAGCTTAATGGGTATGGGGTTTCTTTTAGGTGATGAAAATGTTTTGGAACTTGACAAAGGCTATAATTGCACAACATTGTAAATGTACTCAATATTACTGAATTTGAACTTTAAAACAATTAATTTTATGTTATATGAATTTCATCTTAAAGAAAAAGAGGGAGGAAGAAAAGGAAGGAAGAATAAACCTAGGTTTGAATCCCCCTCCCCATAAAATGACACACACACACACACACACACACACACACACATGGAGACGTTTATATGCAATGACAAGGGGATTTTCATTCCTGGTGTAGGGTAACAATGGCCCCCAAGGTAGAAACTTCGGTCTAGATCTTGTAACTCATCCCTATTACTGCGGCGAATGTAATCATTAGCCAATAGTGAGTCTCTACCCCACTACCCACTATCCTAAAATGCTGCTTTCATTAAGGTGTTCCTTGGTTTCCATGATACCCAATACTGGCATTCTATAACCACAAATTCAGTCCCAACCCATGTTGTAAATTTATTTTCCACCCATTGTGAGTTCTCTTTTCATTGCCATCCTGTTGATGACTTAGGCCAGATTTCACCAACATTCAGGAGCTTCAGTCAGGTTCCTTGAAACAAGCCCTCCTGGGGCTTCTCCTGTTACCTCTTTTGACTTAGCTTTCCCTCACATACTGATCAGCATCTACTCGGTCTCACACATCCATGAGGTGCAAAGGGAACCACGCCACTAAATGACCCAAATCTGCTCCTACCATGGGCTGCTGAACACAAAATCTCTTCACAGGTTCAAATCCCGGCTTACTCCCTTCTGTCTGTGTGGCCTTTGGGAAGCCACTAAGCCTTTCTGAGCTGCCTCCATCTCCTTGGTTAGGAACTAAAGACATTAAAGGCTCCTTCCTCAGAGGACAGCTATAAGGATTAATTAACCAGACCCTGGTGCCCAGAAGGCACATCAGCAACAAGAGTAAACCCCATATCCACTCCCCAGCAGAGGTGGTAACCCCAGGCAGCATCTTCAAGCCTCATGTGGACTCAGTACACACTGACCCCACCTGAGCTTGACTCTTTACCTCCAGTATCAATTCACATTTGCCAAGTGTTTACTGTGGCCTTCACTTCTATTATTTCAGATTTTTGCTAAAATTCCACCTAGTTATTGAGGCCTTTTCTGGCCATCTTATCAAAAATTGCAGTTCTCTCTCTTTCCCACTGTATTTTGTCCCTTAGCACTTACCATTACCTGAGGTGACAGATTTTACTTATTCGTCCTCCTGTGTTTTTTCTACCACCAGCTTATATGGTCCTCGAGGGCACAGACTTTGGTTCACTGCCCTGTCTCCAGCTTCCGGCCATGTTAGGTGCCCACTAAAGGCTCAATAAATATTAGTTGAATAGACGAGCTTATTCATTCTCTCCATAACGTTATTTTGGTCACAGATGAAAAGCCAGATCAAAGTATTTGTCTTCCCATCTTCACAGGGCTGTGATGAGGATATAGCCAATGAAAAAGTAGAAAGGGACTGAGAATCAACATGCTTTCATTCCACTAATGCTGTGAGCCCTGGTGAGGGAGATCTACCATCTAAGTGCAATGCCTATCTTCTGGGAAGCTTCATCTAGCATTATTACAGATTTACTACAGTCCGCCACATGTTAGAAGATGGTGTAAACATTTACAGAGCATTTCTACGTCAAGTCAAGCATTGCTAAGCACTTCGCATGCATTATCTCATTTAATTATTACTGAAGACCTGCGTGTAGGCATGTTAGCGTGCCTGGCCTAGATGGGAGGAAGCTGAGACTCAAGAGCTTAGGCAATTTGTTAAAAGCCTCTCTACTTAAGGATATTAGTGTTTGGGTGTCAGGTGTGTCTGATATAGTCTTTCCACAATCATAGGAATTGAAACTTTTTGATAACAAAAATAATAGAAGCTCATTATAAGCAGACAGAACTTATCTAGTAATATTGATATTGTATTAATAATCTACTTGCTGGTTTATTTTATAGGCATTCTCATAATGTATATAAGAGGAAACTCACAAAAATAATGTGCAGTCATATAATCAGGAAAAATTGCAAGCTACAATAATTTTAAAGTATTTTAATATGCCTAACTAGGAAATTGTGTGTATATGTTGTGGGTGGATAGGGAAATTTGTACATTGCCAGTGGACGTAATCAGTAGTTCATTGCCCTCAGGAATGTAATATAACAACAAGATGACTATATGAAGTAGTAATATTTTTTTATTTTTATTTTTTTTAAAACTATTTTTTTTGCAGTTTTTGGTCAGGGCTGGTCTTGAACCCACCACCTTCAGCATATAGGGCCAGCGCCCTACTCCTTTGAGCCACAGGCACTGCCCATAGTATTTTCTTTTCTTTTTTTTTTTTTTTTTGAGACTGAGTCTCACTTTGTCACCCTTGGTAGAGTGCCGTGGCATCTTAGCTCACAGCAGCCTCTAACTCTTGGGTTCAGCCTCAACTCTTGGGCTCTTGCTTGAGCCTCCCAAGTAGCTGGGTGAAGTAGTATTATTTTAAAATGATGGTGCACACTTGCTAGAGCAATGCAAAATTACATTGCATGCACATGATTTGAGAGAGAGAGGGAGAGGGTTTGGAACCAGAAGTGGTGGCTTGCCCTGTAATCCCAGCTACTCAGGAATCTGAGACAGGAGAATCACCTGAGGTCAGGGTTCGGCTACCATGAATTCTGATCACACTACTGCACTCTGGCCTAGACGACAGAGAACTCATCTCTAAAAAGAGAAAGAGAGAAAGAGAGGGAGATTGGCTTGATGGAAATAGTTGAATAAAATTACATGACTAACGCTGTAAGTTCACATAAGGAAATACTCAACCAACTAAACGAAGAAACAAAAAAAATACTTAAGACCTAGATTGAGAGGGAGAAAATCTTCGAACTGAGGTATCTGCCGTGCTGGGAACAGCACTGTGCTGGCTGCTCATGAGCCCTGGGTAACTGTTCTGGGGGTTGTGCTGAATTGTTCCTACCCGCTTCGAGTCCACATTGGCCTTCCTGGGCCATATATTTGTCGCATGCTCTGTTTTGTTAACGAAACTGCCAAAGTATTTTCCAGAGTAGCTGTACCATTTTACATTCACACCAGCAAGTTGTGAGTGGTTTAGTTGTTTTTTTTTTTTTTTTTACATCCTCACCAGCATTTGGTGTAGGAAGTATTTTATATTTACACATTTGTTGAAAGGATGCTATAGCCTTAATGTGTCCCCTGAAATTCATGTGTTGAAACTTAATGGCCAGCTTAATAGCGTTGGGGGGGACTTTAGGGTATGATTAAATCATGAGGACAGAGCCCTCATCGATGGGATTCGGGCCCTTACAAAAGGGCTGGAGGGAGTGGGTTTGTTCTCTTCTGCTATTTCACTTTCATGAGTCACCAAATGCTGGCACCTTGCCTTCAGACTACCCAGACTCCAGAGCTGTGAAAAATACATTTCAATGTTTTATAAATTGCCTAGTCTGTGGTATTCTGTGGTAGCAGCACAAACAGGCAGAGGGCGTCACTGAATAATCTCAAGGGACCATTCCAACGCTGTAAAGTCTGTAATTATAAGCTAGATTAAATAATTGCTCTCAAAAAGTGTATTTGAATAATACAAAAATCCCAAAGAACATTGGAATGTATCAATTTATGTTCTGATTTTTGTAATGTTATGTAACCAACTTTTGTTCTTAGAAATTATACACTGAACTATTTAAGGCTAAAGTGGCACTATGTTTACAGCTTATTTCCAAACAGATCAGAAAAATATTTTATTCCTCGTAGAGACAGAATGATAAAGCAAATGTGGTAGAGTGTTAACATTTATATTTCAAAATTCCTTACACTTCCTTTGAAATTGTTCTGTTAGAATGAAATTACTCCAAATAAAAGTAAGAAAAAAATCCATCCTCGTCCAGGCTGCCCCCTCCAGTTAGGTCTGACAGTTCTGATGACTGTGCTGCAGGGAACCTTGCTGTCATACTCCTCCTGACTCAGTATGTCTTATCCTAGAATTTCTCCCACCTCTAGAGAAACCCCTCAAGGTTGGGAGCATTCTCAGATGCATTTAGCTGAACAACTGTAGACTTGGAATATACCAGAGAACACTTTCAAATCCCCAAGCCTGTATGTTTTCCATGTTGTCTGGGACTTTAATAATGCATACACCTTGGCTCAGTACTCTGGCTTCTCCTTAGCAGGACAGTTTCCATCTCATTGGAATAGGAGGATAATGCCAAGATCTTTCCATTTGGGTAAATAAGGGCACACTTAAAATGAATTACAGTCTTTATTTCCACCCTACCAACTGTTCCCAATACCACTACCACTGCTATCAACAGAAGCATAGGCAGAAACTGTGGTGTAGGCATTTCCAATTGTTCTTACCAGAAATGAAAAACAGTTTTATTTGTCCGTCCACATACATGTGAGATGCCAATTCCTAAGGAGTAGATTTTAAAAAGGAACACACACATTTTTGAGTTCATTTGTCCTTATGTCTTCTTCATATTCATTTAAATCAACATTCATAAAATTGCTGCCCAACCCTTGAGAAATCAGACTACAAAGCTCTTTTCCCCTGCACACTGCTGCCTAATGAGCTAAGTGTTGGGGATAGTCATATTTTGTGAATGATTAGGGCCCTGGAAGTTAAACTTTCACTGGTGAGTGCAGAGATTAGCTAGTAATAATTCAAATCATACAAAAAGCTAGCTTGTGCGCAGATGTCAGTATCTACAGTGTTAATCTGCTAGGTAGCTTGTGACTGTATATGCAACTGCCTATTAGTTATACTAGATATCTGAAGGCCCATTCACATCTCAAAGTCACAATATCCACAATCACGTTTATCCTATCTCATCAAAATATGTTCCTTCTTATATTCCTCCTAATAAGTGTCACGTGTGTATCATCTTCTTGTTTAAGCCACAAAGCTATGAATCATTCTTGACCTATCCATTTTCTTAAAGCCATATATTCAGTCCATCAGCCAATCCTAGTACTTTCGCCTCAAAAATAAGCCTCAGAATGGGAGAAAATATTTGCAAACTACCTTTCTGACAAGGGATTGATAACCAGAATATACAAAGCGCTCAAACAACTCAATAGGGAAAAAAACCCCAAATGATCCAATCTAAAAAAATATGCAAAAGAAGTATCCAATGTACTCATTCCTACTATGAAACTAATTTATAGATTCCATATGAAAGCTGTAATCCAATTATAGCACAAGAATATGGGGAAAGGGGAAAGGGAGTGGAGGGAGGGTGATTGGTAGGACCACACCTATGGTTCATCTTACATGTGAATGTAAGGGTACATGTGAATCTTTCATAGAATATGAATGTCTTAACACAATAACTAAGAAAATGCATGAAGGCTATGTTAACCAGTTGGATGAAAATATTTCAAATTGTATATAAAACCAGCACACTGTACCCCATGACTGCAATAATGTACACAGCTATGATTTAATAAAAATTAAAAAAAAAAAGATCTGGTGTCAACTCTAAATGGCTTATGACCTTCGCTATTCTCCCTTCTCTGACTTCTTGGCATATTGTTAGCATGCAAATTGAAGAGGGTTCCCTTGTAGCATTGTTGTGAGATTAGAGAGGAGTTAGGAGCAAGAAATCTAGTGTAGTAGTAGTGACTGGTCACTAGTAAAGTGCCTGACACAGAACCTTATAGATAGTACATGCTCTTCCCTCCCTCCCTTCCTTGCTTCCTTCCTTCCTTTTGTTTTTTGGAGACAGTCTCACTTTCTCACCCTCAGTAGAGTGTTATGGCATCATAACTCACAGCAACCTCAAACTCTTGGGCTCAAGCAATCCTCCTGCCTCAGCTTCCCGAGTAGCTGGGACTATAGGTGCTGGCCACAATGCCTGGCTATTTTTAGAGATGAGGTCTTGCTCTTGCTCAGGCCAGTCTCGAACCTGTGAGCTCAGGCAATCTACCAGCCTCAGTCTCCCAGAGTGCTAGGATTACAGGTGTGAGCCACTGCACCCAGTATTCTCTCCTTTTCTAGAAATGGTCAACCACTTTACAAAAGTTGGGTCTCAAATTACAAGCAGTCACACATAGCAGCAATCATGCAGTTTCCACTTCACCCCTGTGGTTCTGCACTGTGGTCAGCTGGGCTTGCTCATAGCCATGGCTGGTGAGCTCCCTGGCACACAGGAGGTACTCTTAAAGGGTTAAGATCAAGCCTAGAGGAGCTCTCTTCCTAGGGACTTAAGGGAAATGGATGGACTGGACAAGAGTCATTGCCCTCAAGAGGTTCTTTTCTGGCTTAGGAGAACAGATTCAAGCTCTGGAGAAAATCCACAAGTTAAGGATTAAATCCACAGGCTAGAAGCTAAGAGTCTCCTAGATATTAAGAGAGCTTCTACTACTCTCTTCCATAAGACTGAATTCCTCAAGAGCAAGGCACCAGATCTTATATTGTTTTTGTGTTCTCAGAGAATAATACAAGGCCTGGCATGTAGAAGGTGCTTTAATTTTTATTATATATAACAATGTTATGGCAGCAGTATTTCTAATAGCATAAAAAAGTAAAATCCTAAAAGAGCTTTTAAGCTGGGAAATGAATAGATAAAATAGAATTAGAGAAAAAATTTAAAAAATTAGAATATTTAAAAAATCTTCTTAAAAATGTGTGGATTTGTAAATACTAACAACAAAGTAAATGACAAAGGTGACAAAATAATATAAATATGATCTCAATTTTTTAAAAAGATACATTGGAAAAATATTAGAAGGCAATATGTAAAATGTCAGCGGTGGCCAGATTATGGGTAATTGTCCAAATTTTCCATAATGGACATGAATTATTTTTATAATCACAGCATAAGTTGATCCCTATTAAAGACACAGAAGCAGTAACTGCCAGGCCAGGTAGACAGGCAAGCTCTGTAGATGAGACATAACTTGGCACCTTGAAGAACAAGTAGGAAAAGTGGCCAGGGGCACCAAGCCCCTACTGTGGCAGAACTCTGTGCAACCCTGCTGCACCCTGTGGTCTCAGTAAGAAGCTGTTATGCCCAGGAGTCTCTCAAAGACCACCACTAGACAAGTCGAATTAAAGAAGAGTCCTTTTATTGAAGAGCTGGCTGGCGACTACCTCAGTGTCCCAACATGGGGTTTCTGAGCACAGTCTCAAGCTGTCTGAGGCTCTGACTTTTATAAGGCAAAATTTTTCCAGGGGGCAAGCAAACATAGCAGCAGTTAGGGGAAATCACGAGGGTAAGGCAGCTTAGTCAGTTTACACAATGCTATGATCACAAGAACAATTAGTAATTTTTATAAAACAGGTATAATCTATAATGTCCTAAGGTAGTGTAGGGAGGTGGATTCGCAGGTGAGCATCTAAACAGCATGATCATAAAAACTGATAATCACTAGGGATATAATCCTGAGTGCACTCAGTAATTTACATCACTAACAATTTTAATTGAATGCATTCACAGTTATACAATGGGAGGGCAAACAAGAGGAACCAGTTTTGAAGGTAATGGAATATAACAGAAAAGGAGTAAACAGTAAAGTGAAGTCAAACTTGCTCTTTTAACATTTCCGTATCATATACAGATGGCATGAAGACCACCTTAACATAACATGAGGGTCGTTGTCGCAAGGGTAGTTAGTGACTTTATACACAATACTAATAATTATAACAGTTCTAACCAGGTACACTTAAAATACCATGCAATGGATAGGGAGGCAAGTGGAACCAGTTTTTTTTAAATGCAATAAAATGTAACAAAACAACAGAATGGAATCAGGCCTGCTTTGCCTTCCCACTGATTGTGAGGAAAATAAAAATGGAGTTAGGCTTGCTTCTCTTTCACCTTAACAAAGCAAGCAAAGCAAGCACAGTTTTCTAGGCATGGAACCTTCCAAAGGCTTCACTTGTACCCTCAATAAAACCCAAACTTCTTGCATGGGCTGCATAATCAGACCCATTCTCCCCTCCATCCATTCACCTTCCATCCTCTCCCCTCCCACCCATCCGCTCTGCCTTTCTTTCAACCTCTTGAATATACACCACCTTCCCACTCCAGAACCTCTGGGTAATCTCCGGTATAGAGGTACCAGATGTACCCTCTGCTGCCATATCTTTACCAGACCTTTGTCTTTGAGATCCAGGGCAGTGTCAACAACTTGGAGGGCTGTTCTTGGTGCCCAGCTTAAAAGCAGTACCCCTCTCCAACCCTACCTCCATCACATTGGCTTATTTTATTCGGTGCACAGCACTTTTACTTTTGGACATGGTCTTAATTATCTGCTCATTGCCTAGTTCTCCTGGCGCTGGAATGAGGCTTATTCACGTTTGTATCTCTTAACACTAGTAGATACTATTTATTTGGCAGGAGTGAAGGACAGTTGTTCATCCTCACCCCAGGAAGTAAAGTTGGGCATCACCTTCCCTGGGAAGCCTTCTTTGACCAGGCTAGGTTCCCAGAGTCTGGGGCTCCCTCCCAGACACTCTGATCGCTTGGGGCCAGCTGATTGCTGTGTGGCTCCCAGACTCGGTTCGGGATGTCTCCAGCGGAGATACCGAGAGGCACTTACACAGTTAACTCCGATGCCTGGTTGGGCCGCGGCTGCAGACTCGCAGGCACAGAGGGGTGAGAGCGCCGTGTTTGGGAGGGCTTCCTGGAAGCGGCGGCCTCCGCAAGGTGGGCGGGATCTAGAGGTGGCTGGGGACTCACGTCAAGCTGTGGCCGACGTCCGGCCAGGCCGCCCACAGGGCGGGGGCCTGAAATCCGCTCTTATGCGGTAACAATAATAGTAGCTATCACTCGGTATCCGCGGGCAGTACACTCCGGTCCTCACGCCCCGGGCCAGCCACCGCGATGAGCTCTCCCGCAGCCACCCAGCGCCACAGTTCTCGGGCCACCACCCCGGCGGTCCGCCAGCAGCGCTGGCGGGCACGGCGAGCACGGGAGGCCGCGCGGAGGCCCGGCCGAACGTCCTTACCGTTTCCGAGGCCGGCTCCCCGGTGCCCAACGACATGATGGCGGCGGTGCCGGGCCACCCTTCAGAGCTGCGGGCTCCGCGGTCCAGGAGTGGGACTTCGCGGGCAGCCCACGGAGCCCGCAGCCTCCGGGCCTGCCAGCGCCGGGGCCCGCGACCCCGCTGCCATGGCAACCGCGCTGCCGGATACCCTCCCTTCTGGCACCGGATGTGGCTTGCGTCGGGGCGACCATGCGCGTGCGCAGAGTCCACGATTGCTTTCTGGCCAACCAGGAGCTCTCCCAGAGTTGCCAGGGCGGAGCTTGGGGGGCTGAACTGAAAGAAAAAGGGAATTGCCCGGCAGAGGGCCGCGCTTAACAGTTTGGAAAGTGCTTCTCTCGCCTTTATCTCATACAACATTGATTACGGGCTGTGTAGGATGAGCAGGAGGAGCGATCGATAAACAGTAGCAATTGATGCCTATTTTTCAAGTTAACGTTGGAGAGAAATGGCTTGTTCAAAGGCACAGGCAACAATTTCTGAATGATTACATTTAGAAAACTAAAGGTTGTCTCCTTAACCTTGTATCTTGGGCTCTCCGATTCCAAGTCAGCCACAGGAAAATAAAAACGGAAGAGCTTGTATTGTACTCAAAATGTATTATAAAGCTGTTTAGGAGTATTTGGCTTCAAAATTTATTTAAATTGTAGGCCATCTACTCTATTTAAAACAGCAGCCTAGAAGCCACTGCATTATTTTTCCAGCTCCCTTACATTATAAGAACATTCTGTGTCAGGAGTGTAGGCATTCTGAGGGCAGGGGCTATTTTTTGTTTCTGGGTGTATCTTCATCCCTGCAAGAGTGTCTGGCACACAGCAGGTGCTCAATAAACAGACATTACTTCTCTGCCCCTGTCTCGTCAAATATAAAGTGGAAAAAAGCGCCATTGGGAGGCTCAAATGAGTCCTTATTTGTACAGTGCTGAGAACAGTTGCTTGTCCCAAAGTAAGTGCAGTGTGGCTATGTTGTGATGAATTATGTGCTGAATGAATGTGTGGTATAGTGGAAAAATTGTTTGGCAGGTTATTCCAGGTCTTCCCTCTCTGCACCTACTATGAGTCCGTGATCCTTTTCTTCTCAGTTTCCTCATCTGTACAACTAAGGAGGGTGAGCTGATTGACAGTTTCAGGGTTGTCTCCCAGGGGCAGGGAAGATTGAACCAGTAGGGGTTAGAAGCCCAGTTTTTGTAGTCTCACTGTTGTCTCTTTGTAAGCAAGATGGAGGTAGTTTCAGGCCTTTTGTTGGTTGCAAAGGACCAAAGAGAAATAAAATTCAACACAGTGCATAGAAGATAGTAAGCACCTCTACAAACCATGCACAGAAGCTACCATGCAACACTTTGCACTAGCTCTATTTATAATAATAAATAATAAAAATTGTATTTATTCCTAATTTTCCATTCCACTCTTCAGTGCTGCTTCTGTGCTGTCAAGGTCCTGTCGGGTAGCAGTTTCTTCCCAACTCATACTTTCTTGTTTATACCATCTCTGTTGCAGCCTAAGAGGAAAGAAACCCCACACTCTTCTCAGTTGTCACCAGAGTTGTTTCTGCAAGGCAAATCCTACCAGGCCACTTATGTACTTAAACACTTCCATTTGTCTTCAGGACCTTGTCCACATGATACACTTACAGCAGGGCTTTTACTATCTCAGCCACTGGTTGCCTCATCCTCAAGCTTCACAAACACCTTGCCCTTCTCTTATTTAATTACAAAGACAGTGCATATCTGCAACCCTTCGTCCGTGATTCTGAATTCCAAAAAAAGTCTGAAAATCTTTTATAATTTCTTTGATGGTGTTGCAATCTCAACTTTGTCCCAATCTGAACTCTTTTGCTTTGGAGGCAAAGCTCTGAGCTGAGGCTATTTATAATGTTCATCCCACTTAGAGTTCATATCAATGAGTTTCACTGCAGAACTATTTAAAACATTTAATTATGGGGTGCTGCATCAGACCCTGCTAGGTTGGTAATCTCATTTCATTGTATATGTACCATGTCTATCCACATCTCTAAAATCTGAAAAATTCTGAATTCTGAAAAACGTTTGTCCAAAAATGTTTCAAACATTAATTGTGAACTGTATAATATAGTATTCATATCTGGAGCCCAACTGCCTGGGTTCAAATCCAAGCTGTGCCAACCCACTAGCTGTGACAACTTGATTTAGCCTCTCTCTGCCTCGGTTTCTTCATGAGGGAAGAATGGTTCTAGAATTAAGGTCAAATGTCATGAGTTTGTATTAAGTGAAGCACTTAGCACAGGGCTATTCTGAGTTTTATTTTCTCCACAGCTACTTAATCAGGTTAATATGAGCTTCCTCATTTTACGGTCAATGTTTTTAAGATGTAATTTTTATCTTAACAGCCAGAGGAATTCTGCTTGCTATTTCTTTTCTTTTCTTTTCTTTTTGAGACTGAGCCTCAAGCTGTTGCCCTGGGTAGAGTGCTGTGACATCACAGCTCACAACAACCTCCAACTCCTGAGCTTAAGCGATTCTCTTGCCTCAGCCTCCCAAGTAGCTGGCACTACAGGCACCCGACACAACACTGGGCTATTTTTTGGTTGCAGTTGTCATTGTTGTTTGGGAGGCCTAGGCTGGATTTGAACCCGCCAGCTCAGGTGTATGTGGCTGGCGCCTTGGTCACTTGAGCTACAGGCGACGAACCGCTTGCTCGGCTTAACACATGTGGCCTCGGGCTTATGTCCCCAAAAGGCTTATGTCCACAAAGCGTTGGTTTTACAGCAAGATTTTGGTGTTTGCCTTGAACATGAGCCTTGTTTATCCGCTGGCATTGAGAGCCTAGTCGTATACTTCAGGACCCCGTTTTAAGACCCCGAGGCCACACGACCAATGCAGCCGCACTGACTGAGAAACTCGTGCCGGCTAAGCGCTTTCCTCCTAGCTGCCTCCTTAGACAGGGGGCGCCCCGCCAGCGGGGGCCCGCCCTTCAAAACATAGCCCCGCCTCTCACGGACAGCCCCGCCTTCTGGACACTCCGCCCACCGGATGCTCTCGCGTCCTGGTGGAGGTGATGTATCGAGGCGACCGGTTTGGCGCCGGCCTGTCCCCCCAAACCCTTTCAGCCTGAGCTCTTTCCCCAAGCCTGGCCCACTAGGCTTCCATAGCGGTCTCCAGGGTAGCTGTCCCCTTCAGGCCTGATAGATTGCACAGTCCGAGGGCGGAGCCTGCGGTGGGGGGCGGAGCCTACGGCTGACGCAGGAAAACTGCGCGGGTGAGGGGCGAGCGACCGGGCAAGGAACGTGTAGCGGGTGCGTGGTGGGGCGCGGGAACGAGCGGGCCAAGTCTGACCCCGGGTGGAGGGAGAGTGTGCAGGGTTTGGGTCCGGTCTACGGGCCGACTGCGGCCGCTACGTCCGGGGCCCCTTTTGGACCCCCAGGCCTGGCGCGCGGGGTGCCCAAAACTGACCCGAATTACTGGGACGGGGATGGACAGATGGATGCCCGAGTCCAGACAGCTGTAGACCACCCCGGTCGACTCCTAGGTTGGACACACAGATGCACACCCTGGTCCTTCCCCTCCGCCCTCCTCTGCTACTGCAGAACTATCAAATGCAGCCACCACGGACTCTGGGAGGGAGAGTCACTTTCTATCCCGGACTGACTCAGCGTGGATACACATTCCCCGGCTCACACTACTGACTCCAGAACTCACAGATGCCCCTGACTCACCTGAAGCCTCAGGCAGTACCATGCTGTCCCTCCACCCCACCAAAGTCAAAGGTTAACAGGCTTTGGAGCTCCCAGGGCCCTTGTGGCTTGGGCCAGACTCTTAACGCCTCCCTTGCTGCTGGGACACCAGCGTGTCCAGGACCCTACCCAGACTGAGGCTTTCCATCCATTCTGGCAGCTTAAACCTCTGGTCTCTGACCACAAGCATCACGGGCTACCTGGACTAAGGGAGTGGGGTCTGGAGCGACATTGAGGACTGACTCTCACATTTCCTTTACAGGAACCTCCACTTCATCATGGACCCCGAATGCTCCCAGCTCCTGCCTGCTGTCTGTGCAGTTTTGGCAGATCCAAGGCAGCTGGTGGCAGATGACACCTGTTTGGAGAAGCTCCTGGACTGGTTTAAAATGGTAACAGGAGCAGGTAAGGGGTGGGTACTGCTGTTCACAGAGGGGCATATGGAGTCTGGGGCAAGGCACCAGGGTCTCCTGTCATGGAGAAAGGGCAGGAACTGTCTGTCCATATCAGTTTTCTAAAGATTCTCAGTGGCTAGTGGGGGCAAGGTGAGCTGAAGCCTGAGGGAATGGGCAGGAGAGTTTGAGCTTGAAGTTTTTTTTTAAAGGAATATAAAACTTTATTGACCACTGTTCACTATTATTTACAATAAAAGGAAACAATATACAGTTGGATAACATTCTGATTATTATGACTTTTTTTATGGCTTCTGCTCAACCAGTAACCCAAATATTGAAAAGTTTGAGTCTACATGTGAGGAATGAGTTGGGGTAAGGAAAAAACATGCAGGTCAATAATTTAGATTATAGTCTCAGTACCTGTGGCTCAGGTGTCTAGGGCGCCAGCCACATACACCTAAGGTGGTGGGTTCGAATCCAGCCCGGGCCCGCCAAAACATGATGGCTGCAACCAAAAAAAAAAAAAGTTGGGCGTTGTGGCGGGTGCCTGTGATCCCAGCTACTTGGGAGGCTGAGGCAGGAGACTTGCTTGAGCCCAGGAGTTGGAGGTTGCTGTGAGCTGTGATGCCACGGCAGTCTACCCAGGGAGATGGCTTGAAGCTCTATCTCAACCAAAAAAAAAAAAAAATTTCAATTACAAAGTTTGTTCACACATTTATGTCAACAGGTGTGAAAGTCCCAACATGGCTTAACCATCTGATTAGGTTTCTATAAGCCAAGCCTAGGAATGGCTTACTAGCGGAATCTTTAATAACCATTTAACTAAGTCTTATTTGTTTACCTCATTAGAACACACCAGGATTTGTCTACTTTCGTCTTGTGAGTGGGGAGGTTATTGGTAATGATAAAGCTTTTCCTTTTAGAAATTTTGTAAATACAATTTTGCATTTATATGACTATACATATAGATTCTGTAGTGGCTGCCTTTAAATTATCTATTTAAATTGTTGAATTAAGAATCAACTATTTAATTTGAAATATTATAGTTTCAGGAAAATTTTTTATTCTTACATTGCTCAGAACGATGGTATTGCAGACACCTGGGCTTACCTGTGATTTTTGTTTTGGTGAATGTTTAAAAACAAAGAAAATCATTTACATATGCATGTTATGTATACACATACAGATAAAAATTTAAAAAAGAACAAACCCAGAGTGGTCTTTATGCAAAGAGTTAAGCACAAGTTCTTACTGAATAATGGCTATGGAAATTTCCCTTAGCATTTAGAAAAGCTGTTCTCTAAGGCAGAGGAAATAATATGCCATGGTATCAAATATTTTTTTTTCTAATAAAGGAAGCAACTAGAGAAAGCTTTTATTTGTTCAAAGTAACCAGTGCTATTGATTCAACCCCCCCAATGACTCTCCCAGTACTATTTTCAAAATGGACATATCAAACTTGATTTATTAGAATATAGTTATTCACACTCATCAATCAAAAACCAAGACCCAGCTTTTATAAAAAAGCAATGCAAACAATTATTGTGCTTCATCTTCTGAACAAGAATGCCAAGTTAGTCTCTCTTCATAAAAAACAATAACAATCTGAGGACACTTCGTATTTGCTTCTCTTGCCAGCACCAAATCTGCCTCATCTGAATCTTTCCATTTCATAAGAAACATTAATTCTCCACTGCTGTCTGTGGCACTGTCTATTCTTCCAGGATCAAGACCTCTGGCAAAGCTTCTTGGTTTGTCAGCAGCATCTCTTTTCTTCTTTGATTTGCTATCATCTGATTCACTGTCAGATAAAGGTTTTCTTACTGTACCATCTTTTTCTTTACCAGCTTTTTGAGAATTAAGAAATGCTTCATTTAACTCTGGACAATGTAAATTTTCTTCAGGTTTCCAAGTATTATCAGCATCTGTGAATCCCTTCCACTTCAGGAAATACTCCACCTTCCCATTTACTACTCATAGATCCAGAACTACTTTTTCCACCACAAATTCTTCAGGCTCTGCCTCTTCAACCTTTTTAACTCTTTCCATTCTGCTTCTTTCCAATTTTTTGCAATGTAGTTTTATTGGAGGCTTTTTTTTTTTTTTTTTTTTTGAGACAGACCCTCAAGCTGTCACCCTGGCATCATAGCTCACAGTAACCTCCAACTCCTGGGCTCAAGCAGTTCTGCCTCCACCTCCCAAGTAGCTGAGACTACAGGTGCCTGCCACAGTGCCCAGCTATTTTTCACTTGCGGCCAGCATTGTTGTTTGGTGGGCCCAGGCTGGATTCAAACCCTCCAGCTCAGGTGTATGTGGCTGGCGCCTTAGCCGCTTGAGCCACAGATGCTGAGCCTGGAGGCCATTTTTTATTGCAGACTTGAAGAGCTATTATTCACCGGCTCCAAGCTGCTCCAGGTCGAGAGTCTCTGACCTTGAAATTTTATCAGTTCCAACCATGATGAGGGCATCCTGTTGTTCATTTCTTGCTAGTTGTTACAGAGGGTGTGGACAAACTTATTTTGTTCTCATGCATTGGTGTAAGAAGCAGGTTTGTTTTCTTCCAGATTATGAAGATAATATGTAGTCTTTAAAAGTTACGCAACATGGAAGCTCAGTGCCCATAGCTCAGTGAGTAGGGCGCCAACCCAAAGCTGGCGGGTTCGAGCCAGCCTGGGCCTGCTGAACAACGATGACAACTGGAACCAAAAAATAGCTGGATGTTGTGGCGGGCGCCTGTAGTCCCAGCTACTTGTGAGGCTGAGTCAAGAGAATTGCTTAAGCCCAAGAGTTTGAGGTTGCTGTGAGCTGTGATGCCACAGCATTATACCAAGAGCAGCATAGTAAAACTTTGTCTCAAAAAATAAAAAAATAGGCTCGGCACCTGTGGCTCAAGTGGCTAAGGCGCCAGCCACATACACCTAAGGTGGGGGGTTCAAATCCAGCCCTGGGCCCATCAAACAACAATGATGGCTGCAACCAAAAAAAAAAAAAAAATAGCCAGGTGTTGTGGTGGGCACCTGTGGTCCCAGCAACTTGGGAGGCTGAGGCAGGAGACTCGCTTGAGCCCAGGAGTTGGAGGTTGCTGTGAGCTATGCCACGGCACTCTACCCAGGGGGACAGCTTGAGGCTCTGTCTCAAAAAATAAAAAATAAATGAA
>CAUYTI010135457.1:0-39695 GCA_963575145.1 Galago senegalensis
GCCACCCTAAGTGTACGTGGCTGGCGCCTTAGCCGGTTGAGCTATAGGCGCCGAGCCATTTTCTCTACTTTTAAAAAGATTTTTCTATTTTTAGAACAGCTTTAGTTTCACAGCAAAATTAAGAAGTACAAAGATTTCCCATCTACCTCCTGCCTTCACACACACGTATAGCTTTTCCCATTACCAATGTCCCCCTGTCAATTGTTTGTTATAATTGATGAACCTACATTGTCATGTCATTATCATTCATAATAATCCATGGTTGGCATAAGGGCTCACTCTTGCTGTTGCCTGCCCCCTCTTTTTTTTAATGATGTACAATATTTACAAATTTTCACATACTTTCCATCATAAAGTTTTTCAATTATTTTCCTATAGCTCATCTCCCCAACAAATCATGTTTCCCAAGGCAGGTGCCTGAAATGTTACATACTCATGCTTAATAAAACTCTTTATTTTTTTCAGTTCAAATAAAATTACCTTTTTTTTTTTCTTTTTTTTGAGATAGAGTCCCTCTGTTACCCAGGCTAGAGTGCCATGGTGTTAACTGAGCTCACAGCAACATCAAACTCCTGGGTTGAAGCTATCAACCTGGAGTTTCCAGCTTCACCCTCCCAAATATCTGTGACTACAGGGACCTGCCATAATGGCTGTTAATTTTTCTATTTTTAGCAGAAATGGGGGTCTTGCTCTTGCTCTTTTGCTAAGGCTTGTCTCAAACTCCTAAACTTAATCAATTGTCTTGCCTCAGCCTCCCAGAGGGCTAGGATTAGAGGTGTAAAACACCTTGGAAATTAAGCTTTGACAATAAATGGGCAACCCTCCTCTTTTCTATTTAGTTTTCAGCTCTTTCAGGATATTAAGACAACATGGTGTTGGATAAGTAGGTGGGAATTTATCTGCTCAATAAATAAGCTGGCCCAATAAGATAATATTTTAAAAGTTAAATAACTTGTATATGTTTGATTAGTGCTAAATATCATTTTAAATTCATGAAACATTATAGTTTATTTCTTTATAAAATAGGGATTATAAACAATAGTGTAATAGTACAATATTGAATCCTAGTAGCTTCATCTGCTCATATTAAATATTTTTAATATTTTATTCAAAATAAAATATACTAATTAAAATTTTAAAAAATAAATGAAAGAATATTCAATATATTTGAGACATTTAACTTTTTTCCCATCAGTTTTTTTAAAAAACTAATTATGTTTTATCTATAAACTATCATTCACATCATTAATGATCCAAATATTATATCTAATTTAATTAAATGAACAAAAGAAATAAAAATATTAGAACAGAGGATCCACACTATATTTGTATGAGAAATTAACTGCTTCTAAATGCCTTTTTTTTTGCAGTTATTGGCTAGGGCTTGGTTTGAACTTACCACCTCTGGCATATGGGGCTGGTGCCCTACTCCTTTGAGCCACAGGCACTGCCCTGCTTCTAAATTCTTATTTGTGAAAATGTAAATAAATGAAATGATATTTCATGTTAGACACCCAGGAATAATTAAATAATCATTGCACAAGGACAGAAAAGTGAATTTAACTAAACAATTTTTATTTTTCAAAACGTTCATAGCTGACTTCAACATAGATATAATGTAAAATATAAATATTAAATGACTAACCAATTCCTTCAATAAACTTCATTGTTTATTTTTTCTTTACTAGACATCTAGTTTTTGTTACCTTAAATAAAATAAAGATTTTGTGTCTTAAAAAATATTACTTTTCTACCTGTTATGCTTAGAAACACACTAATATCTATTAGTATTATTATGTATTAGTATCTATTATGTGTTATTGGTAATAATTATACTATATTATATATATTTAGATACACTCTGTAAGTAGTAATTATGTAGAACATATCCGAATTCTCCAAAACAACACAGCTAAAGTAAGTAAGTTATCGCTTAATATTCATTACTGCTGGCTCCTCATTAAAATGCAATGGGAAATCTGACAAAACAATTGGAGGAATGTAGCCTGCAAGACTCTTTGTTCATATAGTGATTGATTACTGCCTTGACAACATCCCACCTTATTCATATAGTTATGAAAAGAGTTCACATTGAATTATTTGGTATCACCATAAAATAAATTACACCAGTGTGTGGTTGGGAGCAAATCAGGCCCGCATCTGCTATAATTGGGGTGGAACTGTTATCATGTGAGTGAAAGCTGGAGTTGCGATTTTTTTTCCCATAGGAAATAAATGTATGAAGACTACTAATACTGAAACCAAATTGTCTGTTTTGTTTTTAAAGAAAACTTTCTTTTTTGCATAATCTCTATAGTTTTCCAAAAATAATTCATATTGGTTATTTCTGCTAGAATGTGAACTATATGATTGGGCAGATGGGCTGATTAGCCTCCACAGAGACAAAAGCAAAGAAAATTTGATCTAAGTTTAGTCCCTGATAATGGATTTAAACTTTTCTTGAAATTTCAAGAAAGAAATTTGGACTATTTTCTGAAGTTATGGCCCAGATTGCTATTATCGTTTGAAAGACCAAGATGAGGCTGGGTGGAGTGCCTTTCCTTGAGGTCAGGAGTTTGAGACCAGCCTTAGCAATGCAAACATAGGGAAATCTTCTCTCTACAAAAAAAAAAAAAAAATTAGTTAAACTTGGTGATGTGCACTTGTAGTCCCGGCTACACTGGAGGGTGAGCCAGGAGGATTGCTTGAGCCCAGGACTGTGAGATTGCAATGAACTATGATGATGCCACTGTACCCAAGTGACAGAGGGAGATTCTTTCTCAAAAATAAATAAACAAATAAGTAATAAAAGGCCAAGATTATATGAAATTAAAAGAATAATTAGTGGTAAAATTTTTAATATTTGAAATATAGTCCAATAAATTAAAAAACAATTTAGATAAATTCATTTATTGTAGCTTCATAATAATCTCTTAATGAAGCTAAGATTCTTTTAGAAATACATCATTTTACTTCCTTAGGTCTGACCTAGAGAAGGACAAACATAATTACATGAAATCATATATCAGAAAATGGAAAACATTGTGCTTGGAAAACTTCTTATAGTTTGAAAGTCATTTCTACTTAAATGTCTTATATATATATATATTTTTTTGTTTTGTTTTGTGTTTTGGAGACAGAGTGTCATAATGTTGCCCTTCGTAGAGTGCTCTGGCATCACAGCTCACAGCAACCTCAAACTCTTGGGCTTAAGCTATTCTCTTGCCTCAGCCTCCCAAGTAGCTGGGATTACAAGTGCCTCACAATGCCCGGCTATTTTTTTTTTTTTTTTGCAGTTTTTGGCTGGAGCTGGGTTTGAACCCACCACCTCCAGCATATGGGGCCGGTGGCCTACTTCTTTGAGCCACAGGTGCCACCCACGCCTGGCTATTTTTTGTTGCAGTTGTCATTGTTGTTTAGCTGACCACCAGCTTGGGTGTATGTGGTTGGTTCCCTACCTATCCACTGAGCTATGGGAGCCACCAAATGTCTTATAATTTTATTAATGTTTTACTTCTTAGTTTTTAAAGTAAACACTTCATTTCTGAAAGCCAGTGGAAACAATTTTAGAAAATGACATTACACAAATATTGAATATTTAAATACATTATCAGACATGTTAATGTCTTTATTTTTTCCAGTTAATCTTTTTGATTTGAAATTTTCACCTACCAAATTACTCATCAATCATAATTCACAAAATAAAATAAAATATGGAATGAAAGAGACATAAATAGAACTATGTGTGAAAGACAGACATCTGATATTTTCCTGAAAATCCTCACTACCAATTAGTCCATAAACCTGCAGTCGTTTCCTCTTCTCTCTCATTAAATCAGAAAACCTGGAACTATCACTTTGAATGGGGAATGGGTTTAGGATGTAGGTACTATGATACTAGTGAAGCTCTTGGGTTGGCATTCTAGGAGAGATCATTTAACATGCAGTTTTCAACCCACTATCTTGATACCTACTGTATTTTTTAGGCACTGTTTAGCACCTGGTTCCAGGTGAAGGTTTGGTTTGTGGCTTCCTTCATATTATTAGAAAAACCTCGAGAGGCAATCATTAAACATGAAGTTTTGCTCTAGGGTAAGAACAAAGAAGTTGCCAACTGACTCTAAAGAGGGAATTCAAATCCCCAGTAAAAGGGATTCTGCTGATTATTGGAGGGTTAGTAGGAACTTAGATTCAAATCTCTACTTTTTGTTGTAAACTTGGGAGGGGACTGTTTGGCCATGGTGGAACAGAGAGCCAGTGTGGTACCTTGGGAAACACTTGCTCTGACCAGCTCAGCCACTTACCGGTTGTATGATTTCAGGAAATAACTGAAATTTTATTTTTTCCAGGTCTAAAAGGGGGTATGTGATTCAAAATTCTAAGGTTCCTATTATCTTCAAAAGTCTATTTCATCTCTGGAGATAATTTTTAAATTTTCCATTAAAATAGAGAGCAAATTAAGGTTGGATCTCCAGAAGAAATGTTGAAAGGTATATAGCTATTTTCCACTAAGTACACCTTAAGGCACGCTGAATACTTCACAACCAATTTGTATTTATGCCTTCCTTTAAAGATTTGCAAACGTACAGGGAATATTCCATTTGCATATGTTTAAATGTTTATTTTTTCATGACAAAAAGGAGCCAAAACTTTGTCTACCAAATGAGTAGTTTGTAGAAATGTAAACTAAGCCATGCAGATTTTTTTTCCTTCATTTTTTAATGTTCAAACAATCTCAAAAAAAAAGTCAATACAGATAAATAAATCTGCGCAAATAAAATGAAAATACAGAAGATCTATAGAATCTTTATAGCTTCTCATATTGACATGAAATTATTCATACTTACCATAGACCATTTATATACTGGATAGAAAGAAACCATTTTAGGAATTTGAAAATAATGCATTTACAAAATTTATGTGTTTTTATAAACCAGTTCTGGGGCTGAAGAGTAAATAGATACTTCACAATTGAGTCGGTAATGTTGCAACATTTTTTATTTTATGGGACAGTCACCGCTATCGAGTTGAACCTATAAGGACTTATTCATGTTCTTTAATCTTCCTCTTTCCTTTCTATGACTGCTAATAGAAGACAATCAATATTCTCCACCCTGAAGCCCCTTTTTATACATAGGTCTATGTGAGGCCATTGAATTGAACCAAGTGACTTATTTTGAAAAGTGTTGGTCCCTGGTATCATCAGAAATACATATAAATGTGCATGCATTACTGCAATTTTTCTTTTTAACTAATTTGAGAAGCATAGCAGTTCAGACAATCACTACATTCTTAAAAACATTTGAAAAGAAACAGTTGAGTATGCCAAATAAAGGACTGTGCTTTGGTTCAGGATTTGTCTTTTTACAGAAGTGAGGTTTGGAATGAAACAATTGTATTTAAAATTATGTATATAATGCTGAATAGTCTTTCATCCTGCAACATGAAGATATATAGTTCCTTAAATTTATAACGTTATAAGAATATCTACTTATGGTGGAAGAGCGTATTATATCTTTATAAATTTCCTTTGTACTCCTCCAGCAAGAGATTTTAAGTACCTTATAAAGTGAATAAATTCTAAACAAATGACTTAGAAATTCAGGCTTGATATATAAAAAAATTATTCTTCTGTTGGAGTCAAAAATGTTTTCTATACCTTGAAAATTATATTGCGTTTTCAATTTAAAATATTTTAGCTTTGAAGTATAGTGATTAATGAATCATTTACCTTCTTCACAAGAAAGGGAGCCATTTTTTATGATTTGTAACCTGTTGGCTATTTACCAATTTTTTATAAATCTCTGACTTTAGAAATCGAGGGTAAGAATCCTTGGCCATGAGACTGTAGATTAATTTCTGAGCCTCATCAAAGCATTTGAGAGTTGGTTCGGCAATGTTCTTTGAAATGAGGTCCCTGGTACTGAAGTCAATGTTAATCTGCGGAGAATAAGATCGAGATTGCATGTTATCAAAGAAGACACGGTTTATAAGAGTGGTAGATATACATATTAGTTGAACTTTTTTCCCAAACATGAAGGCAATCTGATGCAAAATAGCAGGAGAATCATGCACTTGTTTTCTGGAACACAGAGCCCATGAACAATTTAATTATTTTTTCCAGCTTGATAGGGGTTGGGGCATGGACTGGGAAACAGAGGTGAAACAAGTTAGTTTAGGACTTTAAATTTCTTTTCCCACCTTCTCCTTTTTTTCCTAGTCTTTCCACCTGAATACTTAAAATAGGCAGAACCTATAAAATAGTAGTTTTCATAACCTAGTAAATGCTAGGTTGGAATGTGCCACCAACCTATTCCCGGTTTTTTATATTTTCCCTTGCTCCCTACGACATCACTTTCTTTCCAATTTGAATTTCTTTTTGTTTGATAAAATGAACAATATGATACCCCATTAGCTAATCCCCCATCTTTTACACAGAATATGTATCCATATAAAATCTCCTTGTTTCCTTACTACTACCCCACACAGGTGTCCCTAGCAATGTCTAATTGAGGTCTAGTACACTGGAACAAACCACTTACTTGCAAATATGTAAACTTACCAAAACCTTCTTGTGGAGATATTGCCCCAACTCTACACATATTCCTGAATATACTCTATGAAGCAGAAAATTTTATAACCAAGATATCTAATTTAAATTTAAAATATTCACAAAATTCAAAAGATACGTATATCCTAAAATTAAAAGTTCACCAAAGGCAGGAGGAACTGTGTCTGCCGTATTCATCATTCTATTCTCTGGCATGTGGCCAAAATACCTATCATACTGGAATACCACCACTTGGTAGAATACCTACAATATCATAGGCAATCAAGTATTTGTTGAATAGAAATAAAGCATCTCTTGGCATAATATAGGAAGTTATAAAATGTTACCATTTCAGAGTCAGTAAGACCATATTTGAAAATTTATGGTGCATTAAAATGAGATTGAACAATAGGGAGACAGACCAGCAATCATATGCTTCCTCCTACATACTTGCTGTTTGTATGAATGAAGCAGTTTCTATAATTTCCTTTTATCTTCAATCTCTGTGGCATAAAAGAGAATAGTAATAACACTTATCTTAATGTGTCTTAAGGACTAAATAAGAAATATCAAATATCTTAATATTATTCTAAGAAGAAGAAAAGAAAGATAAAAATTAATGTGAAAAGATCATTAAAAGGCCACAATTTGTTCATAGAAAGTTTCTTTTTTTTCTTCCTTTCTTCCTTCCTTCCTGACAGACTCTCACTTTGTTGCTCCTAGTCGAGGGCCTTTCTGGGCTCAAGCAATTCCCTTGCATCAGCCTCCCAAGTAGCTGGGACTGCGGGTGCCCACCACAACACAAGACTATTTTAAAGGCGGGGTCTTGTTCTAGCTTAGGCTGGTCTTGAACTCATGAGCTCAGGCAATCCACCCAGCTAGGCCTCTAACAGTGCTGGGATTACAGATTTGAGCCATTATGCCCAGCCTTGAAAGTTAGAGATTTCAGCTACTCATGAAATGACTTATAAGACTTGGAAAAATGGACTTGGATCCACACTGATGTAAATAATTGGTGATTTATTCACACCTGCGCAGGGAGCTATTGTCCTAAGACAAGCAGCCCCGAAGTGTAGGTCTTTTTTGTCTTTTATACCCTTTTTTGTGTATAAGGAATGTTGCTGTTGGTAGGGCACCATCGGCAGGGTTACAGTTTGGGTTTACAGTTTAGGTATAAATGGTTACAGCTTGGATGGCAGTGGTTATGGTAGCAATGGTTACAGTTCAGATAGCAATAGTCATAGTTTGGGCAACAATGGTTACAGTTTTGTTCCTGGCAACCCTAGGGGGAAGAAGGGGGCCTGGGAACAGGCTGAGAAGCACGTTCTCTGCCACCCTGGGAGGGGCATGAGAATGGGCTGGGTTACAACACTCATTAATCCCAGAGTCTGTTTGCATGTTTATTCCTGTGATTACCTTCTTAGGTTCCTCATCAGTTCTAGATAAAAAAAGCCGACACTTCCTTAAAGGCCTCAAAACCTGGGATTTATTGCCTTTTAAAAATATAGGAAGATGGTGCAGGGCAGTAGAAAGACTTCAGGATCATTTTCAAGTCTGTGCTCTAAGACATGACTTCGGTGGCCTGGGGTGAGATACCTTAATGCTTCTGAGCTTCCAATCCTTCATCTTTCAGCTATTACTAGTATTTAGCTCAGCATTAAAAAATTAAATAAGAATTAAAGTGAGATAATCCTTACATTTACTGATTTCACAGATATTTATGAATTTGTTAAGTGCCAAATGGTGTCACTATATGGGCAAAGACAGCTGGCAACTAAATAATATTATTTTAGATTTAAAGTTGAAGGAAAAGAAGCAGCCAGTTCCCTAAGAATCTGGGGATAAACATTTTGGCAGAATAAACAGCTAATGTAAGTTCATGGTGCAAGGAGAAAAATTTTAATTCTGGAAAGTCCTAGCCTTGGAAGGTTAGAGTGTAGGATATGAACAAGGAGGTCCTGTGATGATGTCTTGTAGAGCTTGTGTGCTATGGTCAGGACTTCTTGTTTTTTTTTTCTGCTAGAAGCAATAGGAAGATAGAGGAGGGTTTTGAGCAGGGAAGTGGCGTGGTAACTTATATAATGAACCTAGTGGAGCGTCCCTCTCATGGGGGGTTGTGATGAATAGTGGCTGTTATGAAGGTCTTGTTGGGGTTGTTAAATACCTGTGATAGCCTGTTTCATAAATCTACTTTGCATTGTGGATCTGAAAACATATATTGCCAGTTTCTGCATTTAAGTATATTGCTGATTTTTTTTACAGCAACTTCTATGATTTAACTTTATATCCCCCAGCTTTCTGCACTTATCAGGGGATATTTTACTGATAGTAGGGCCAATGTGTGCCTGCTGCACACCATCGGTTTAATATGATTATTATCAGAATTGAATACCTGTAATGGCTCTCCATTTCTTATTTAAGAGTTAAATATGAGCATTATAGTCGATATAAACATATCAACTATTATGCACCTCTAATAATTAAAAGTGAAAAAGAAAAAAATCCGAAGCCCAGATGTTGGCACTCATAGACTCACATGATGTGGTGCCAGCTTGCCCATTTCCTCTCTTCCACCTGTGCCCTGTGTTCCCGTCAAGCTAGACAATTCCTCTGAAATTATTTGTATTGCTCGGTTCTGAACATTTCTCAGAATGGCCCAGGCTACCTGAAAGTCCCTCTTTTTCACCTAAGTAGTTCACGAATCTTTTTGTCCTTCAGCCTAAATTCAAATAAAATGTAACACACACAATTTCTGGGTGGGTTTGGTTTGTTTGTTTGTTTCTAACCTTGTAAAGGATTTTGTTGATTATCTGATATTTGCCTTTTATCTGTCCTTCACTAAGCCTTGCATGCTATAAGGACTCAATACGCATGTCGTATAAATCAAGTGGAAAAATGGTTTTTATATTTATTCAAAATCATGTTTAAATTTTAGAAAGAACTATATATATATATATATATATATATATGTATAGTATTATTATTGAGATACATGAAGCTTGTCCTTCTAACATACTCTTCATTTCTCTGATTTGCCTCTTTTCCTACCAGGGAATTGACAGCCTCAGCTACTGATAGCTAAGTGATGAGCAGATATGCCATTCTCAGGAAATAATCAGCAGGCTATGAAGATGTGTCTTGGCAACTCAGCTTAATGTCAGTGACAAAACATCACACCCACATGTTTATATAAATGTCATTTTTCTCCAAGTTGTTCAAGCTAGAGGCATAGGAATCATCTCTGACACCCATTTTTCTCTAATCTTGTATCTAGTATTTTGCGTGTGTGTGTGTGTGTGTGTGTGTATGTATAGATGTTTAATTATGCCTCTTATTTTGTAATTTCACAATGGTCTTTCAATCTCGGTCTTATTTCCCTGGCATACACGTTCATAAATAACCTCTACCGTAGCTATTAAATTTACCACTTACCTGAAACCTCTTCTTAAAACATCTTCTTTCCCCTTCTAAACACCATGAATAGTATTGCTGTATCAATTTCACCAAAGTATCATTTTTATCACATGAATATTCAGCTGAAAACATTATTTTTTACAACAAAATTTAAACAACTTACCCTGACATTTGAGATTTGTACTTCTGATTTTAATATGTTGTTTTAAAACCAACTTCTACTTATCTTTAATGATATCCATAAAGCTGGTTCATTTTTCTGTTCCCAAAATGAATTTTTGACCTGAAGTTGTATTTATTGTTTCACCGTCTAAAGTCACTCCTTCCCACGAGGATAATTGTTTTGGTTTGTATCCTGTACAGACTTTCTCCTCCCTTAAGATTGACCTTAAGTTAAATATCCTCTGAGACGCCTTCTTTGAGCACAAAAGGAAAGTCATTATAATGTCCTTGTGACTTATACTACGTATCCAATTGTGATTTAAACATTTTCTTGCTAAAACATATTTGGATACAAATGTTTCTGTTAAGTATTTAATCTGATTATTAGAGAAAGAGGATTTGTCATTCTATAGGTAGCTTAATAGTTCATGATGTGGAATTTATCTTTTATTTACTATCTTTTTCCTATTTCTTTTACTGATTTCCTTATTCTTCACAGGTACCTCAGAAATGAGCACAAAAGATATGTACTTTCCAAGTTCTGTCCCAAGCCATTCCTCCCCGCCCCCAGACTATTACAGGAGTATAAAGGTTTGGTTCCATGAATTACTTTTGTCCAGTGTGAGTCAAAGCTGGAAGTGTGCCTTTCACCAAGATAGTAGGCCTTGTACCCCTTCAGTGTGAATTTACCCTCCTTCTTTCACTCTCCCACCTGCTTGCTTTCCATTGAATTTACTACAAAATGTGCATGTGGATGTAGATTGATTGGTACCAGTTTAATAGTGAGTACATGTGGTATTTCTCTTTCCATTCTTGCAAAACTTCATTTAGAGGAATGGACTCCAATTCCATCTAGGTTGTTGCAAAGCTTATCAGTCCACCTTTTATGGCTGAGTAGTACTCCATGATATACATTTACCACATTTCTGTACTTCACTTATGGATTGATGCGTACTTGGGCATCTTTGCAATTGTGAATTGTGATGTAATAACTATTTTCATGCATATGTCTTTTTGATAAAATGACTTTTATTCCTTTGGGCATATACCCAATAGGGGGATCCTTGGATTAAATGGTAGGTCTACTTTTAGTTCTTTCCATAAAGGTTGTACTAGTTTGTAGTCCCACCAAAAGCATATAAGTGTCTTTTCTCTCCACATTCACACCAGGATCTGTTGTTTGGGGATTTTTTGATGAAAGTATTCTCACTGGTGTTAGGTGATACCTCACTGTGGTTTTGATTCTAATTTCAGCAATGATTTGAGACACTGAGAGTTTCATACTGAATGGAAAAATGAAAGCATTCCCACTTAGATCTGAAATTAGACAAGGTTGTCCACTGTCACCACTTCTGTTCAAGAGAAGGCTTAGAGCCATCAGTCAAAAGAAGGAAATTAAGGGCATCCGAATAGGAATAGAAGAGGTCAAACTATCATTTATTTTGCTGATAATATGATCGTATATGTAGAAAATCCCAAAGATTCTTATTCTGCTAAGAAACTCCTGGAGTTGATAAATAAATTCGGTCAAGTCTCAGGGTACAAAATCAGTGTACACAAATCAGTAGCATTCATGTACGCCACAACTGTCAAGCTGAAAGTCAAATCAAACACTCCATAACTTTCACATTAGTAACAAAGAAAACAAAGTGCCTAGGGATATATTTAACCAAGGAGGTAAAAAACTACAAGTTCCTGAGAAAGGAAATTTCAGAGGATAAAAACAAATTAAAAGTATATTACACTCATGGGTCAGCAGAATCAACATTGTTAAAATGTCCGTACTACCCAAAGTGATCTACAGATTCACTTCAATCCCCACTAAAATACCAATGTCATTTTTTGCAGATCTAGGAAAAAACAATCATGCTTGGTATGGAATTAGAAAAGAGCCCAAGTAGCCAAACCAACCTTAAGCAAAAAGGACAAATCAGGAGGCATCAATTTATCAGGCCTAAGCTCTACTATAAGGCGATGGAAACCTAAACATAGACCAATTGATAAGAACAGAAAACCCAGATATAAAACCATCCTACTACACCATCTGATTTTTGACAAAGCAGATAAATAATATATAATGAGGAAAAGAATTCCTTTTCAATAAAAGGTACTGGGAAAATTGGAGGGCCACATGTAGAAGATTGAAAGAGGACACACACCTCTCACCACTCAAAACAATTAGTTCATGATGGATAAAAGACTTAAACGAATTTGAAAGACAAATTGAGGAGGGATGAAGGGGTCAGATCCTATAGGATGCTATAGGTCTTATTTAGGAATTTTTTATTTATTCTGATGGAAATAAGAATTTTAAGGTATGAAACTATAAACACTTTAGAAGAAAATGTTGGAAAAACTCATAGACATGTGCCTGGGCAAAGAATTTATAAAGAAGGCACAGATGTACTCACAGCAACAACAAAATTAACAAATGAGACATGATTAAATTAAAAAGCTCTGCACAGCCAAGGAAATAGTCAATAGAGGGAAGAGACAAACTAGAGAATGGGAGAAAATATTTGCATTCTATACATCTGATAAAGGGCTGATAACAAGAACCTTTGAAAAACTCATAAACATGAGCAAGAAAAAAAAAAAAACAACCCTAAAAAAAGTGGGCAAAAGACATGAGCAGAAACTTTTCCAAAATAAATAGACTAATGGCCAATAAACATGGAAAAATGCCCAAGATAGACTTTCTTTTCAGGCTTTTTTTCTTCCTGACTCTGCTTTAGCCTATAGCAAATATTTTGAGCAATGACACCAACTCCACAATAATCATAAGGATATTTGAAACTGATCGTTTTAACTGTAAATAATGTTATTTTTTACTGATTATTGCTACAGATGCACTAAGTAATTTTATGGCTACTTTATGCCAAACATTACACAGGTACATGGCTATAAGTTGCATAATATCATTTTGGGGAAAAAGGCTAGCATAAATAAAAAAACTTTTATTTATAGTAACTTTTTGAATTCTTTTATTTGGAATATTTATTGAGTATATAGTTAGAAACTATGCTAATATTTGAAGATGATGATGAAGTTAAAAAGTCAATTAATATTGTCTATAAGATTTGGCATGATCTGTTTTTTGAAATTATCTTTTACTTTTATTTATAAATATTAGTTGTCTATTTTTTTGAGACTTTGGAAAAAAAATAAGAAGAAGCTAACTGTGACTCTGTATTGAACCTCAGAGTCAAAGCATTCTATAAGAGACAAACTCTTATTTGACAAGGTGAATGGTACTTTCTTTCATTATTATTATTATTGCTTATATTTTGATGCACCAATCAGCTGATTTCTTTTCTGAATGTATTTATCTTCATTCGTTCTTTACATGGTTTTCATTTCTCATCCTTTCTTAAACATTGTTATAATTATTAAATTTTAAGCCTTTTTAATTTTGTGAAAGCTAAAAGTGGAAACCTAATAAACACATGTATATGTAAGAAAAAAGTAAAAAGTCAATCAGGAAGACAGAATTTGTAAAGAAACCCAAAGGAAAAGTACGTGTCTTGAAAAAAAACCTTTATGAAAGAGAAGAAATAGAAATATCATTTTTGAAGTTTCATTTTGAATATGAAATATTCAAGAGGAGATTTGCACATGAGAGGATACACTGAAAGAAGTGCAGTAAGTTTGAGATGAATTTGAAAGACAAACTGGGGAGGGGCGAAGGGGCCAGATCATACAGGATGCTGCAGGTCTTGTTTAGGAATTTTTTATTTATTCTGAGGGAAATAAGAATTTTAAGTAACGGACTAATATGAATACATATTGGAAAACCAATCTGTGACTAGTTCCCATATGGTGTAATAACTAGATATGGATAAAGGGAAGAAAAATTAGGAAACCATCCCAGACGGTCAGGTGGACAATAGATTGTGTCTTGGGTTGGATAATGTCACAGGGCGTAAAGGAAAGTGCAAAGGATTTTAAAGCTATTTAGAAAGTGGGATAGAAGGACCTTGTGACTAACTATGATCTGGGGCCAGGGAGGAAATATTTAAGAATGGCTAGATTTTAGACATATTCTAAAGTTAAGTGTGACAGAAAGTGTTGATGGAATGGATATGGGGTATAACATATCAGAGAAATAGAAGAATCAAGGGATGACTACCAATTATTTAGCTAGAAAAAAAGGAAAAACAGCATTGGCATTGAGATAGAACTTTGGAAGAAGTAAGTTTTGAGCAAGAATTCAGGACTCAGATTGAATTAGTAAGTCTGAAATGCCCCTTTAAAGCATTGGAAGAGATCATTAGAAGATTGTGTATAATAAGCAGAAAACAAGGAAGGAGTGTCTCCCCTCACTTATGCGTGGGTGAGAATAGCAAGAGATTCTTAAAGAGCAGTCAATAAGGGAGAAGGAAATCCAGTCCTAGAATCCCATCAAGGATGTTTCCATTAAGAGGGAGTGAAAAGTTTTGTTAAATACTCCTTAGAAGTCAATTCTGGTGACATATGGAAATGGCTACCCAGAATGATTTACCTATTCTTCTTGATTCCCTTGAAATTACAGAAATAGTAATATGTATATGTGCACATATACTTTAATAGATTAATAGCACATATAAATACTTTAGTAGAGTCACTCTTGGAGTCATGTCTGTGAACTGCACCCCTAACTGTGCACTCTCAACACAGTGTCATTTTTGATTGTATTCTACCAGGAGATACCTGGATACATTTCTATCTTACCAGTTACACAGATGTGATATTGAGCTTGAAGTATACTGAGGGTGGAAACCTGTCAGCAGGTGAACCTCTAGAAACAAAGACTTTCTGAGGGCCTGAGCTGAGGCATTCCTGAGTTCACCTGGGGCTATAGAGAAATTTTGACTTCGCTCAGCATCTTAAAACTATTAGATCTAGAGAATAGGTTGAATGTTATAACAATTAATGAAATAAACAGAGTTAAATATTTTGATTGTATCGATTATCTAATTTCAGACTTTGAGAAACATTATGCTTTATTTGGTTAAAGTCATAAATTACATTCACTATCTGACACCATTGTACTGCCTATTTCAGAAGATGAGACACAGGGTTGTGATTCTCATGACATGACCGCTGAGATGGCATCACTGCTGTTTAGAGGCTTTTAAATCCTGTCAATTTTGCAAAGGCTTTGACACAACTGAAATTGACAACAATCTATTGCATTAAAATGACTATTTTCTGAATGATGTTTTTAGTAGTCGTCTCAAAACTGTTGTATTATAAAGATCCGGGATATTATAATACTCATTTGATTTCGTTAACTGAAAGTTACACAAGCCAAATTCCGTTTTTTTTTTCCTATACCAGTAGGTGTAAATTCTTTTGGCTTTTAACAATTTATTTTAGCATGAAGAATACATTTTAAAGTGTACCTGTTGGCTCTCTTGTGATCTTAAACTGTGCTTTATACATTTTTACATAATTTGAATGAAAAGTTTTCAACTGTGCTCTCACATTCAAATTAGATAGCCTTTCCTCATTTAGAATGTATAGTGTAGCCAGAGACTCTCATTATGCAAAGGGCGTGTGCATGCATGGGTAAAAAGCTTTAGGAAAAAAAAAATGGAGCAGGCAGCATTTTAGACCTCATTCACAACAGAGCTTAAAAATTACTATTCAAATTAAAGCCATCTATAATCATGTTTTTGGTTACATAAGTCTATTTAATCACCACCAACACTTCAAGTATTACTTCATTTTTGGCATCATTATAGGGGAATGAATATCCTAAAACGTATCTGTGAAGGTGGCTGTTAAAGTTGAGAAAAGGTGTTTGTTACAATCAGAAGGAATCCATCCCTGCACAAGACTATATTCTTTTGCTGTCATTCGCTCTGGATACAGATGACACCATTTGGGAGGTGGTGTGAACAGCGTAAACTGAGCAAAACAAATGAAAGGAACAGAGTCTAAAACCAACCTGATTAATTAGACAAGTAGTCAAAGCAAAGACAGAATTAAATAGAAACAAGATGCCTCTCCAATTTCTGCAATGATTATAAAGATTACACACATAAAATCATAACATGCACAGTTTCCTACTGTAGCTGGAGATGCCGAAAGGGAGTCAGACTGATTTCCTTCACCAATTGTAACAAGCTGATCCAAAGATAAAGGGTCACAAGAAAGTTACAGGAATACCTAAGCTTTTTGCCTTTGAGTTGAAATGCAGAGATTCTTTTTTGAAGGACAGAATGATATTGCAGATTATTAGAGGAAATACTCCTGACACTTTTATCTTCCTAATGCCATATTTGAATCTGGGCTTCATTGTTTAAGAAGTTACCCAAATTAGAAAGAATATGAGAGGAAAAATAAAGCTTTTGATAGAAAGATAGATGGTATCTGACTAGATAATTTAATGCTTCAACTTGATGTTTCCAGGCTATACTATAAACACTTAAGTAGTAGGTCTAGAGAAAAGAAATCTGAATCCTGAATGCATAGGCTGAAGACGTCCCTCCCTATAGATTTTAGTGATGACAGAGCTCATCATTTTATCTATGAAGCTCAGTTCATTTTTCATCTGGAAAAAGTGGATGATTGCAATACCTCCCTGAGACGGTAAGCATGATGGCCAAGTGAGACAGGGCGTGGACAAGCTCTGTGGAGGTATCACTTGCAGTCCCTTTAGCTGGCTTTTCTTCCCTCTTTCCCTCCCTCCCTCTTTCTGTTTTCTCTCTTTCATTTTTTTTTAAAGAGATCTCTTTAAGATGGAATAAGTAAAAATGTGGAAATGAAAGTTCTAGAATGAAAGTTTTGGGTTCAAGAAAGTGTAGTTGCATCAATTTATGCTCTAAGACACCCAGTACCAGGCTGCGTTCACTGCTGGGCTGGTCTTCTAGGCCCTGGACAGTCCTTTGCTGGGCTCTTTGTCCACTTCGTCTCTCATCCTTCCCTCTTCCTGTCTCTGCGCTCAAATTTCTGGTCGAAGCTTATTAATTACTTCTTGTGAGACACACACCCAGATCCTCTACACCTGGATTTTTCTGTTGTGTGCTACCTCCTCACCTTTTATTTTCCTATCATGACACTCATCAAAGTTTATTATAGTTATTTTTGTAACTGGAGTTTTCCCACCGAGATAGCCAGCTTTAGCTATTCAGGGGTCATGACTCTTTTTTTCTTATCTGCAAGAAAACAATGCTTAGTAGATAGTTTATATTAAAGTATTGATTAATAACCCAAAACTTAGAAAAGGAATAAATAAGCTAACTTATTCTATCTAAAGATGATTCTTTAGTTGGGGGGCACTGTTCGTTAGCAGTAGTGACCCAAAATAATACCAACTCTGAGAAAGTAGCATTTAAAAATGTGAAAAAAAAAGTGAATATAAAATGGAGATTACAATATAAAATGGAGAATACAAATTGGCATTACAGTAACATCAGGAAATGCCTCTAGATACCTACTTTTATGGATTTTTTTCCTAACAGCAATTCATATATCTATTTCTTCCCTCAAGACTCAGTTTAAAACACACCTTATTTAAAATAAAGACCTTATTTGAATATGCTTTCTCACAACTAATGTTCCATCACTATATCCTTCCAGGTATAATACAAATAATTTCATCCTGTTTTTTCTTTCTTTTTTTTTTTTTTTGCACTTTATCATTTGTTGGGTTCCATTTTATATAAATTCTATATCTAACCTAATTGGAATGAAAAGTTCTTTTGAACCACATCATGGGTTGTTTGTATTTTATTTCCTGACATTTTCCTTTTGAGATCTGCCTCGCGTATTAATACATCACCATATTGTGCTAGACTAATATGTTTCTTGTCTGTTTTCCTGTCTAGAGCATAGAGGAATTTTATCTTATAAGGAAGTAAACAGTAGGCACAGAATAAAAACCACATACTGATGTGAAATTAAATATGAATCCACTAATAACAGTGTATTACATTAAAAATACAAGAAACCAAACACAAATATTAACAAGTGTCCTGCACAGACTTATTGAAATATATTCTCCTTTCTGATTATGATTTCATCTTTGTTTTATGAGTTATGGTATCCTCATATTTAAGAAATAAATTTAAGAATTAAACATTTTGAATTGTTTTTTGGCTTGGGAAACTACCAGTGTATTTGTTCCAGGATTGGTTAGAATATAAATTGAACTTATGTAATTTTTAAACATTACTTTGTGGTATGATTTGAAACTATTTTCCAATTTCAAAAATGAAAATCAGCATAAAAAATTTCCCTTTTATGTTTTCCATCCTCTTATGACCAACTCTATTTTTAATATTAAGAAAATGATGATATAATTATATTAAAAATATTTCTTTGATAAACTATGCCAAATTCTTAGCTGAATAAATATTATTTAACAATTTTCTAAGATAAACATTTTCTCAAAGCTAAGAAATCTTCTTTTATTTAAACTTACCAAATATTATGAATGGTTCAAATTAAAGAATAGAATATATAGCTTGTCTAGTAATTTTCTCATTTTGTAAATTAGTTGCTCAAAATATCTGGATCATGTAATTTTTTTTTTCTGCAGTATTTTCTCTTGAACCCATCTAAGTACAGCTCTAAAGAGTAGTAGCCCTTTTTATCTGAGTGTGGTAATTTGTGAGTATGTTTTTATATGTGCTCTTATTTATACTTTTATTAAGTATTTTAATGTTGCTTGGTGTCAAATCTGCTTAAAAGTTAGCTAATGGTTGTTTTCGGGCAGATTCATTAGCATTTATAGAAACTCATTTAAAGAAAGGCATGAAAATTTCTTGCAAACTGTTCTGAAGTTTTTAAGAAACCCTAGACATAATATCACACATATCATTCTCCTCTGTCGTAGATATATGTTATTTTGTTTTTTTTTTTAGATAAACTGAGGCACAGAAAGATGAAATAATTTACCATAAGATTACACAAGTTAAGGGCCAGGATTTCAATCCTTGTCTAGGAATCTCCAAACTTTAGATTTTCTGCTATATCATGCTAACTCTTTACTAATTTAGGAACCAGACATAGGGTAATAATACTATAAAGGACAGGGCATAGTATGGCTGAAATTGTCATCATCTCTCCTAGAGAACTGAAAGTTAAATTTTTGTGTGCAGCCTTTGCCTATTAGGATAGGACATTGACAACCATTAGTACTATCCATTTATAGACAGGGATCATTTAGTAAGTTTAATTTAGTCTAATTATAAATTATATCAATTAAAAATAAGTCATGCTAAAAATTTTATACGTGAGAAAATAAAGATACAAGAAATTGAAAAGAAAGTAAGTGGGATTTAATAGACATTTGGATAACATGACCTTGTCATTGTTCTTTATTTTAGGATTTTCCTATAATGGAAACTACTTTACATTCTGTATAAGAGTCAGTTGTATAGATATAAAGGAATATAGAAAAACAGAATATTCTCATATGAATCTCATTCTTGGATTAGTTTTCTACTTATGAAAATCATTGTATTTTCCAACCTACATATCAAATACATCACCTAGTCTTGTCAAGTCTGCCTACTAGATAAATTTAGAACGCTTCCCATCATTTCTTTATCACCATTGCTGCCTACCTATTCAACCTCATCCCCCACTCCTCTGCTCACATTAGCAATATCAAAACGCTTGCAATTTCTGGAAAGTGCTAGGCAGCTTTGTACATCAGTGCTATATCCATGTGCTCTCAGTCTGAAATATTCTTTCTTCATTTGCTCTCTTCATAAAATATAACTTGTTTTTCATAGCCTAGTTTTTTTCATGTGCAAAATCAAACCCTCAACTTTCCAAGTAGACTTAATCATTCTTTTCCACCATGCTAATAAAGAACTTTGAAAGTGGTTTGGTTAATGTATCACCTATTATGTATTTGACTGGTTTCATTATATTATATGCCAATCCCTCCTTCCACTTTGTGACCTCCCTGTGGGGATAAACAATCAGTTTAATTAATAAACATGCCAACCGCAGTATTTATTTAACTGACGATCTTTAGAGAAATACCTTAACGACTGTAAGTGGTATAAAATATAACAGGCAAATGCCCTTTAATAATTTAAACTGGAGAAAATGAATGATTTTATAGAAAAGAAAATGATTATTTCAAATATATATACAGAATATAATATTTATGCTTCTTGTTTTTAATTAATTTTGTCATTTCTGATAATAGCATTTTCAGACACTGTAAAGGGTAGTATAATTTATTACTTGCAAATCAACCATATATTTAATTTTATTATCTAGTGTCAAAATTAATTAGATGGACAAATTATAAACAGTGGTAAAAGTTGGTATCCTAAACTAGTAACTATACTATGTAGTCGAATTTTTACTATATACATTTATTTTATTTTTATTTATTTTTTTATATACATTTATTTTAGAGGGAAAGCTTAGAAAAATAAGACTATTTTGTCAAAACTTATCATTTATTTTATAACTTTGAATTTAGCTATCAGCAAAAAATTATATCCCTTATTAGAAGAATTTTCATAAACAATGTTTGAGAATGTTATTTGAAAGCAATCACTATTTATTAGTTGGATTTATAAAGAAGGGAAAAAAATCTGGCTTTTAAACCGAAAAATCTGGCAGTTTTAAAATATAATAAACCAATATAACCAATAGAATATCTTTAGAGTTAATTTGAAAGTATTTTAGGGAATGGCATATGAATCAACTTGATAAAATTACATAGTACATTTTCAATCTTCTAGAATTATTTATTGATTTTTATATGGTAACTTGGAAATAAATGTGAAAATATCTCCAGAGTTAAAATCCCTTTTTCCCCTACTATGAATCCCAGGCCCTGCTTCCCTGGCTTCTGTAACTATTAATATTACCCTGGACTAATATGTGCTGCAGTAATTAATGTCCATCTAAAACCTCAACTATGCATATGGTAACTGACATCCTCGCTTTCCTGAAGGTGTTTTGCATTTTATCTAGTCTATCCTTGTCCCCGTTAGTACAACTATCCTTTGCATCCCAGGAACCCATGTTTGGGATCAGAGCATACCGTAGCTGTCACTTACAAGGGTTTTAGTGTTTCACCGCTGCAGGAAAGATGACCGGCGCTAGTAGTTCATTTTTGGTACAAGCAGGTTAATGGAGCTTCCCGGTTCCTTGCTACTTAGTCATTAAAACTCATTGAGTATGTGATATAGTCGGCAAGGAATCCAAAGCAGTTTTAAAATATAATTTGCTTAAACTTTACAGTGAAAATTAAGAGTATGTGAAAATGATCATGGTTGTAGTCCTGGAAGTTAAACCAAATACTGATGAAATGTTCCATAAGTCAAACCCTTTGGGTTTGATCAGAGTCATTGCAGCTCTCTCCTTAGGTCCTGTCTAGTTCCCCAATTTTAAAGCAGGAGTACGAGGCTTCATATCTTTGACTCAATTTCACCATCAAAGAAATAAAGGAAAGATAACCCTTTTTTGAAAAGTAAGACATTATTATATGCCATAAGGTAGAACTGTAAAATATTAAAAATGAAAAATTTTTACTAGTGGTCAGCAGGTGTTTTTTCCCCCCACACGTATTATTGTTTTTAATAATTAGGAATTCTACCCCCTTGACCTCCTCTTACTCCATGGTTTAGAAAGGAAAAGAAAAGAAACTGCACTGGAAATCCAACAGCATTTTCTAAGGAAAATTTTTGTCAGGACAACAAGAGATATTAGGCAACTACTTTTCAAGATCCCGAATATGTGTCACGGAGACAGAAATATTGGTCCTATCTATCCCAGAGTAAGTGTTGAAAAATATTCTATAAAATTTTTTTTCTGAATCAGTGAGAGACAGAGGATCATTTTCAGGATCTATTTGAAGCTACTGACTTTTCTCTTTGAACACATAGTGATGACTTCATTTCCCTCGACATGAACGTCTTGTTTTTGAACGGGATGAGTATTCACTACACTGCTGAAGTAGTTCACTCACCTCTTTAGGTGCGTCTGCTTCAATGAATTCTGTATAAATCATCTTGGCTTTAGAAGCAATCTTTTCTGCATTTTCTGTTTTCTTGAAGTCTTCACAGGCAAGCCAGAACTCAACATTTTCTTCACTAAACTCAGATTGTAGAAATTTTCGAAAAGCATCTAAACCTGCTGCAAAATATATAAGAACAACTTTACTATTGTATCATCCAGAGCAATACTGCTTCCAAAATGAGTACATTATGTGGTATGAGTACTTATTGAGTATTCAATGACAAATACAGTATGTATCATCTCCTAAAGATTTGTATGTTTCAGTTTCTAATTTTAGAAAATCTTATTTTGGATTCAGTAATCACAAATTTAAAATATTTATCTCTACATTACTACAATTAGCTGCATTAACTTAAGACCTTTGTTCTTCCTGAAATCTCAGAAATCCTAGAGTTATGTCCAGGAGACTTGATGGTGGTTAATTCCTAAGAAACTTCATGGACTTTACTCTTTAGACCTATTGCACAGAGTTCAGGTCAAGTCAATGATGTGGTACACTAACTTCAGAGTAAGAATACCTTTGTTGCTATGAGTTGTTGAGGAAACAGAATTTGATGCTAAAGATGAGATGGTATTGGTTTGGGCTTAAGGCAACAGAAGAAGTGCTAGAGTTTATTATAAGAGTTTTGGGTGAATGTATGGGCCAACTCTAATCTCTAAGCCAAGAAAGCAACTGACAAGATATTTGGTGTGACTATTCTCCCCTTTAGGTGGTGCCCAGAAATTTAATTCCATAGGTAATTAAGTGGGATTTCCCCTATTGTTGCTTTAAGCAAAATACAGATGCCTCTCATTTTCCTTGTTTTCTTCCTGCTCCCACATATTCTCCTGAGCGTGCATTTCTTCAGAAACTTTAGACAAGGGTCTGCAAAAGGACCCACTTATTCACAGGTTCATCTACTTTGGCTTGACTATAATGTGTAGTTTTTCAAATTTTATAACCACAGGAAGGGCTTGCCATCTGTGCTTCCCAAAGCTCTTACCTCTTCCTCTTACCTCACTTCTAGTCAAATTTACACTGTTACTCCTGTAGATATTTAAGTTTGTGATAATCTGTTTGGACCCTTCCTCTACTTTTCTTCATCAAAATGTGCTCTGAAATATTTTTCTTTGCTATTCCCAGAGGTTATTTGAAAAGCAATTCCTGCTCTACTTGGGAGGCTGAAGCAAGAGAATCGCTTAAGCCCAAGAGTTGGAGGTTGCTGTGAAGTGTGATGATACAGCAGAGTGAGGCTCTGTCTAAAAAAAAAAAAAACCAGAACAAAAATCAATTCCTGCTAAATATTTGAGGGCTAAGTACGGTTGAGAGTGTGCCTCTAGTTAGATAGTAGGCCAGGACAATCATTATCAGATTCCGTCTGTGGACCAAATGAAAGCAGCATGCTAAGGTGACGTTATTTAGTTTCTTAGTTGTCACCCTTCTGATGGCAGTATCTGAAAGACAGTGTTTCTCTCTCAGGAGGAAACCAGCTATCAGTGCTTTTGCTACTCAGAGGAATTTGCCTTCCAAAGCTTTGGTGGCCTTTTCCTCCACCTGCCTCAAAGGCCCCCTTTGCATTTGTTTAAAGCAGCCTCTCCCTTCCTGCTGGCTGAGAGATTAAATCCTCCAAATTCTAAAAATATCCCCTACTTTGAAGAATGGGGGAGAGGAAAAATTGAGTAGAGAAAAAGAAAACACAAGTGAAATGTTAATGAAAAGGGTATAAGTCATGTCTTTATAGGTTGGTGTAAGTAAAAAGGAAAAGTGAAATTTAGTGAGAGAAAGTATTAAAGGACTTCTGGAGCAGGAGTAAAGTGTCTAAAAACAATAGACTAAAAATAGATGACACAGTTTTCCTTTCAAGTTATTGGAAATCAAGTTAAAATAACAAGTCATTGCAAGAGGTTATCAGGTACCAATTAAAATTCTCGGTAGAAATACTGTAGAGCGTTGGTGTCATTAATAAGTGAGCACCATATAAAAATTCGATTAACTCCACGTTTCTTACATTTAAAAATACATCCAAGAAGCTTCTGTGACATAAATTTAGACTATAATAATCTTCTCAGTAATATTCAATTGAAATTTTTCCTGAATTCAGTCCAGTGATGAATTTGAGAGGTCTAAACAGAACCTATTGTAAAATCTGTTTTATAGAGAGAATAAAGTATACTTCAGTAACATTGAAAGAATATCGGAGATTCATGCCTAGCGATATATTATGAGTGTCAAGGCACAGGAAACTTCTGCCTATAAGGAGGGATGCGTCCTTGAGACATGAGAAGTTACAGATCAAGATTACTGCCTTCCCCTGCCCACCAGTTTTAGAGAAGGGCTACTCTCAAGTAACAACTGGCATTTTCTTTTCTCCTCTTGTGGCTTGGTTCAGGGTACAACTGGACAAAAGAAAACAACTTAAACGACTAAAACTGGGGCTGAATATCTCTGCCTTGGCTACCGTCTTTCATTGACCTACTCTTCTATTAAACACACACAGTTTGAATGTTGAAAAGATGCCAAATGATTTTGGAATAATATGCTACATGCAATTAAAATCAGTGTCTGCGGGCACTCTCCACAGGGTGGAATGGCTACTGGAGAGACCCCGCAGGGGGTGTTAAATGGAATAAAGCAGCAACTGGGGTCGAAAACTACACTAATGCTGCCCATGTTCAGTACATGCAAAGTATATTCTCAAAGCGACAAAAACAATTAGGTAATTTGGCCAACGGTCTAGCCATTTAAAGCATTAAAAAGCATGCGTGCTATTGCTGTTTCTCTGGAATTAGAAAAAGCAAAACCAAACGGCTGTTGAGATGAATCTATGACTTTTCTATTTTATAAAATATAAAATATCTTGTATGAAATATATGAATATATTTGAAATATAAAATGAAATATAAAACCCCAGGGGTTATGCACTGGAAAGCATTTACCTTTTATCTCAGCACCCTCCCTGCCTTTCTTCTGCCCTGTTCTTGTGTAGCCCTTCTGCTCTAGAGCCTAACAACTTACAACCCACAGGAACAGCATGTGAGACTCTGAGCAAACCTGATCTGCTCTACAGATGATATACACTTAAAGAAAAAAGAAACACACCATTCAACACTTAAAAAATGCAGTTTCATATTCTTGATTCCTTTAATATATGTCCTGAATCGAATTATCAGGGAATTATGTGTATTATTTTGTTTGTGCTTCAGAATTGAATCATTTAAGAATAATAAGTTTAGAGTAACTATATTCGTTGAATTCAATTAAGTTTTATACACAAGCAGCTCTGAAGAATTTATTCTGCTTCATTGTGTTTTTAATTGTTCTAATATTAAGTTATTTTACTTTAAGAATTTAAAATGGAAATGCTGTTTGATTTGTACAAATGACGCTACATTGTAAACATTTTCTATAAACATCCTTAATGTGCCCCTTTGCCACCCTTGCATGAGGTAAAACTCCTAAAAACAGATGATTTACAACACAAACAGAAGTTCTAGATGCTTTTGTAAATTGCTATTTTGGATATAACTCCTTGGTATCACAGCCTAGAATATTTTATTTGTAATTGGTCAAAATTACGTTGTTGAGACATTCTATTAAATATAAATAGTGAGATATTTACATATTAACATACACACATATACATTTAAGGACACTTTGTATTAACTAAGAATTAAAATAACTCATTTGAAATAATTAATTTAAAATATGTTTTATTTTAGCCCACAGGACATATATAACAAGTGATTTATTTAAATTTTCAACTTTTTCAATAGTTTTTATGTTTCTTTCAATTTATACCATAACTAGTCATGAAAAGTGCCAAATTATAGTTCACCAAGGAAATGGTTTTTTGGAATTTTTCTTTCATTTTAATGCATGGATTTTCTACAAACTTATTGTATTTTAGGCCCAACCTAATTCCATTTAGACTTTGGGCCTTTATAAATTTATCCTTTGGTTATTAGGATCTTATACTTTAAACATTGATCAAACTCATATTTTATGTCAGTGACCTTCAGAATTTAACAATTCCCATTTTATTGTTAGATTTTGAACCTATTATTAGTTGCATCTTACCTTCATTGGCTAAAAGTGTATCCATATTCTCAGACCAGGCCATGGCTTCTGTGGCTGGTGACCTGTAGAAACAACATCTACCCTTGACAATAGCATTGTGATCTTTTTCTTTCATAACCAATAGTAATAGTTGAGTTGTGAATTACATTATTCCAGTGAGCTTTGTATCATTAGTTAGACAGTAAAAGGTCAAAAAAATGTGGGTTCCTATTCCACAGATGACAGCTCTGGCAACATGAAGTGGGACGTTGTTTGACATTGGCAAATTATTTATTAATCTAGCTGGCAGTGTGAATAATCTTTGCAAATTCTTAAATTCTAATGTAAGAACAAGACAGATATGAGTTCTGTGGTGCAACAGTGAATTTCTTCTCATCTCGGAATATATTAATGGTTAATGTATGTAGCCTTACCCTAGTCTGTTCCTGAAAAGTTATCATGAGAGCAGTGCTGATGAATATGCTATTTTGTAAATGTTCACAATCTATTTCAAGTATTACATCTGAAAAGTTTTTAAAAGTTTGAAGGATTTCTAACATGTAATGATGTTGAAAATATTAGTTCATAGGTTTTCGTGAAGTCTTTACCCCACTCTGCGGTAGCCTTTGTTTCTCCTTCCACTGATATACTTTTGGTGCTGAGCTGATTTATTTAAATCCAGGAATCTGTCAAGATAGAGTAATATCTTTTCCAAAGCAGTCAAAAAATTTATAGACTTAAGTCTCCTGAAGAAGGTATACTTCTGGGGATTTGATGTAGAAATAATAAATCAAGTTTAAGATGTAAACTTTCTGAGATGCAAATATATCATGCATTATTCCTCTTAATAAACAAAGATCTTAATAAAAGACGCTCCCATCCATAAAAAGCATCCGTTGCCCAGAAAAAAAAAAATCTGTTAGATTATGTTACTGTGATGTGCAAGAGACCTCCTTATGGAAAGAGATGGTCCAATTTAAGGTTGCTATATTTAAGTGATCAGTAATAAAATAGAAAGAATGTTGTATCTAGTCATTCTTACAAAGTTTTCTATTTGCGCAGCAAAGTGACTAATCTTCAATACATCAGTGTGAAGTGAGCCCTGTAGTTTTATATGCTATTACTTCCTGTAGTTTGCTGCCATTTTTAACATTTGTGTTAGGATTGACTGTGCTTCCTTGTGTTGTTGTGGTTGTCATTGCCATATCTTCAGATGATACTGGTTAGGCTCATCGAGGACACAAGGTCGGATGATGGGACTGGGAATTGATTTTGCTGTCTTGCATTGCATGTTTTCTTTCTTACATTTCCTTTCCCAGTTGTGGGCAACTGACTTTCCTTTCTCCCTTAATCTATTAAATCTTAGGGATACACATTAAAAGTGAAACCATTTTGAAATGGTGGTGTCTTTATTCAAATGAACATTTTCAAAGGTTTGGATTGTTTACTTGCTAACTTTCATAAATGGAGGATGCGGCAGATCCAAAGTTTAATTTTGCTTCAATTTTACACTGAAGAGCTTTTGTGTAGTACAACCTGTTACTTGAATAAGCTTATGTTCTAGGAATTCTCAAATTAGCATATGGTCATGTAAAATGCCCATGTTTAAAAAATATTTCTAATTGTAGCCTGAAATTGGGTGGTTAGTAGGGTATCCAAGTTAAAAGCATCTTAGTACCTGTGAAACTTATGCTAAAGAATAGGGCAAAGAAGGGCCTGGCCACACAGAATATGCATTTTGAATGAGAAATAGCCATCTAGGAAAAACACTGAGAAATTGAATCTAGGCACATTCATCCAAGAATGGACATCTGCATGTAAGTTCTCTGGTGTTGGGACTAAGTGTTATTTTCCAGCACTGAGAACAGAGTGTGTGGTCCGAACAGTATTTATGGAACATTTTAACAAATAAACTCCAAATAATGGCAGGTTTTAAACCTTTCAAGGGAGGAGGGGCAGTGTCTTTCAAGATGCTGGCAGATTACAGTGCTCCAGAGTATAGTAAGGGATAGCTACATTGTATTAGCTTCAAAGACCTAAGGTGTTCTGGGCAAGGGAAGAGGAGAAAGGCTGTGAAAACACTACAGAATAACAAATCCCGTGAACATCATCCCTGAGGTTTGTGAGGCTGGAGAGGATGGCCAGCATCCGTCCTGGAAGGCATCAGGACCAGTCATGTTCTCTAGGGAGAGATGGGTTTTGATTTAGCCAAAAGCAAAAGGACTCTTCCGTGAAGAGCTCTTGGGAGGAAGAGGAGTATTTATAGAATGGAAGCGTTCAAACAAATGGTAGCTTTTCTTTTTGTCCTCATCAGTGTAGGAAAACCACAACAGAAAGAGGAAAGGAAATGTCTGGGAGGTCGTGGAGAAACAAGGACAAAAGAAAGATTTCAAATGTTTTGAATTCTAGAGAGATAGAAAAAATTTGCAGGCATTTTTAGATAGAGATGTGGACCATTATGGATAATAGCATTAGAGCTATGAGGAAATTTTAGTATTAATTAAGATTCACAAAATGCTGACGTGGCTGCGAGGAGAAGATTGTCCTTCAACTCTCTGAGGAAATACCCTGCTGGTGTGTGATAATACCTGGAAGGCCCTCAGCTTACTATTTTCTAACCTACTTACCCAGAAGGTTCAATTTTGACTGTTTGGTGTGCTTAAAGAGTTGGGGGTAGAGAAGTATTTACTTTTCCGAAATTAAGTGAAATGCAACTATCATAAGGAATAATGCATATTTGTTGCCATTTAAGTTTGTAAAAAAAAAAGACCAATGAGTTTCTTTTATGTTTGTAATTCTGTGGAAGAGCGAATGATTAGTATTTATAAGTAAACTGAAAGACATTTGTAACAATTGAAAAACAGCACTGGAATGGACAACAATGAACGGAATTGTGTACCTTATATACTACATCGTGCTGCCCAGGTCACAAGGTTTACTTCATTTACAACTGAAAATAGCCTTGTTGTATTAACAGATTATCAATGAGTCAACAGGCTCACAGATGCTAATAACTAACACAACATCCCATAGACTGTACTGAGTAGAATTAGAATTGAAACACAGTTGTATCTTTTTGTAACCCCAATTCTTTTTACACTTCTTCTTAAAATGGATGAGTTTATACGTCCATGCGTGTACTTTATTCGTGTTTCAGAACATTTACAATAACTCTGTAGAGTGATTTTTCTGCAAATAATGGTAGGGCATTTCTTCTGTTAGAGGTGAGTTAGAAATGATTGTTTTTCCTTTAAAAAATGCAAGTATATAAATATTAAGGAAGTAATCTATTGAATAAATATTAGGGAAAAAGAGTGGGCTGTCTTTTACTTGCCATGTGTCACCCGTAATAAAGGGACAGTGCGCCACTCTTTCATTTCTTTTTTCTTCTTCAGTTCGGTTCTTAGTTAAAACTTAGAGAAAGGATTGAACTGACTCTTCTCATTTGTGTTTATTTCTGGTAAAATTGTGATGCATCATCAGGGTAACTTTCTGTGTGTTACCCTGAAAATGTCCCCATGAAAATTCACTGTGAATCTGGAGCCAACATCCCACTTAGTATGTCATGGGGTTTTGGCTGATTTCCTTTCTGTTTTCTTCATTAATCGGGTGCCATCAAGGCCAGCGGTACCCATATCATATGTCCGGAGAAGAGCCAGGCCAGATGGGAACTGCGTGAAAGCTACCAGTTATCTCGCTAATTGAGCCAGCTAGAACCAGTTGTATTGCATTAAAAAATGTGGAATCCAACAACTTAGCTGTTCACACTCAATTAGCAGTGTGCTGGAGAATGGAAAATTCAAGCAAGGAGTCCATGTGCTCCAGGAAGTGACAGCTGCTTCCTTACCCGGCATTTAATATCCATATGAAAATTTCTCAATAAATATCGTGATTATAATGTTTTCAAGGATCATCTAGATCTTATGTCTCTAACTCACTCCCAACTTTGAAATAGCTCACATAAAGAGAGCTCAGTGGCCTTTCTCCACTTTATAACCTTGCGTTAGCACACAAAGAGCCGATCACCCAAATAAGGCTCACACGGTGGACATATTTTACCCGAGAAGCAATCAATAGCGAAAGGAGAAAAGATAAATCAAGAAGAAAGACAACAATTAGCATATTTATAATAAATGAAGGAAAGGAAACGTCTAGACTAATGAAGACTCGAGGGTTTCATTTGTACATCTTCTGAGATAAAAATAGCTTTAAATGGCAACTCACTTCACTGGCATTTTTCGTCCCACTGTCTGACTGTCACAGATGATGCTGAATCTCGCTTTCTGACTGATCTTCAAAGCTGAAGGTAATGTGACAGCAGGAACATCACAATTAGTATGCAAATACCTATTCTCTAGGTTATAAATTGGCATTCTTTAAATCACACTATTCTCAGATTTTTTTTTTCATTTGTTGTTAACTTTTCATGGGTCAAAACACTTAAACTTCTTGGTAACAAATAATTGTTTGAATAAATGTGACATTTCTCTGACAGTCTGGCATAAAGGAAATAAATTCCATTTGAAAGTTTATTTTCTAAGCTCATATACATCTGTTTACAATACACCTATCATTCATATGAGGTTAAATCAATATATATGCCATGGCATGCACATTTGAAATATTCATGTTTAATAATCACCTTTAGGTGTTTAATCTGCCTGAAACTTCATGATTTCCTTTGCTCTGTGATTTTCAAAAAGTCTAAAGGAGATTCTATATTTAATATGTTTATCTTAAACAAGTATCTATGTTTAAGTTTTTAACAAATTCCATTCATGGACTAAAATAGTCTAGTGCAAAATGTTAGATTTGAAATGTAGGCAATTTTTATGGCTTAATAATATGTATTTCCCTAATCATGGATCTCATGGCATTTTATGCCAACATTCTTTGGGAAGTGTGATGTTTAAGGTAATGATGCTAATATATTTACCAAAAGAAAGGCCACTTATTTCTATTTTTAACTATAGTAAACGTTTTATTAATTCTATGTTCTGTTAAGCTTTATCTCAATATAACAGAGTCCATTGGTAGTAAAATTCTATCAGGATATAGCATTTATGACCATCAGTTGTCAACTCAACAGTCTTGAAAGATTGAGGATTTTCAGGGCAGAAGGAAGGCAGGCGTGAAAGAAAGCACAAAATCTTCCTCTCCCCAACTTAGCATTAAAGTGACCCCTTTTAGGTGGTCTATACAAATGCCAAGAATGTAAGTGGCCCTGGACCATTGCAACTGAGAAGTAGGAGAGATGACCTCAGAAGTCAGTGCCTCATTAAGAAGGGAAATCACCAATTAGCTCACTTCATTTTGTTAATTCAAGCACCATTAAGTAATGTTCTTGCTATGCAAAAACTGAATCATTAAACATATTTTGAGTTTTTGTTTTGCTGAGGGAAGGTAATAGAGTACAAACTTTATGTGTTTGAAAATAGTACATTTTGAAAAATAAAATGTCAAAATTTAAAGACCCTCTTGGTGAAAACCATGCAGGGTCGTTAAGACATAGGGACCAGAAATAGTCTTATTTAACATTAGAACAAAAACTGAAACTTCTATTTTTAGTTCATTGCCAAATTTTCTCATAAAATTTGCTACAAATGACAATTATTATTTGTCTAATGTGCACTTTTCATTCCTGTCATGCTGCTTTTTACTGCTCAGGAAAAAGTAAGAACTGGACTTTTTTACTATACTGAAGGCTTATAATATAATGAGCAGGTGAATTAGTCTTTATTCTTATTTCTTTAGATTTCGCTCTTACGTGTAGTGTTCAGTGCACCTTGAAAAAGGATTGCCATACACAGATACTGTAGATATTACTGGCTTTTAGTCCAGTGGGGTTCAGGCTCTACAATCAGACCTTATGCCTTATGTAGTAGGCTGAATTATGTCCCTCCCCTCACAGATGTTCATACCCTAATGCCTGGAAAATGTGAATATGTTACCCTACATGGACAAAAGGGATGCTGATTATCTTAGAATATCTTGGTAGGGCCTGTATAATTACTTGGGGCTCTTTAAAAAGGACGGAAGAAGCTTTACAATCAGTAGTGGAATGCACCAGGATGAAAGGAAGAGGTAGGAGAGTCGTGGGAGTGGGGGAAGAACCGAGGCCAGCAGGTAGCCTCTCGAAATTGAAAAAAGGAAGTAGATTCTCTTCTCAGAGCCTCCAGAGGAACCAGCCCTGGCAACACCTTGATATTAGCTCAAGGAGACTGATTTTGGACTTCTGGTCTCCTGGGCCATTAGATAATAAATTTGCATTGTTTGAAGCCAGTAAGTTTGTGATAGTTTGTTACAGCAGCAATAGAAAACTAACATATCCAGGTAACGCCTTCTTTTGTGTTTACATGGATGGAGCTGGAAAGTATTCTTCTCAGTAAAGTATCTTAGGAATGAAAAAAAAATCCAATAAATTCAGTACTACTATGAAACCAACTTATAGTCACTCACACTTTCATATGAAAGATGAATCACAACTGTAGCCCAGGATGAAGGAGGGGAGGGGACCGGGATGGGAAGGGAGGGGGGTGGTTCCATAGAGGGAGGGTTAGTAGTGGGACCACACCTATGGAGCATATTGCAAGGGTACTAGTCAAATCTGTCAAGTATAGAACACAAATCTCTTAATATTGTGATTAAGTAAATAAGGTGAAACTTATGTTAATTAGTAGGATGTAAACACTCCAATTTGTACAAATAATCACATTGGCATGCATTTACTCATGATCTATGTATATATGACTAAATAAATAATTCTGCTTAAAAGAAAATAGGAATGTAGGGCCAGGCACAGTGACTCATGCCTGTAATCTCAACACTTGGGAGGATGAGGTAGTGGATTGCCTGAGCTCACGAGTTTGAGACAAGCCTGAGTCAGAGCGAGACCTCCTCTCTAAAATTAGCCGGGCATTGTGGCCAGTGCCTATAGTCCAGCTACTTGGGATGCGGAAGCAAGAGAATCGCTTAAACACAGGAGTTTGATGTTGCTGTGAGCTGTGACGCCAGGGCACTCTACCTAGAGGACCAACTGAGACTCTTTCCCCCCCCCCAAAAAAAAGAAAAGAGGAATGTAATAAAATAGGCATAAATTTTGAGATCAAAGCAGTGAGTTCATATGTGAATGTGGACTCTTCATGTTGGACAATAACCTTACCCTGACATGTTTGCTATTAAAATAGCATAAGGTTATTGTGTGAAACCAAAAGGAAATATACTGATACCACACATCTTACCTAATACATATATGTACATATACACATATACATACAGGTATGTTTTATTTTCTATCCCCTTATTTGACATTCACAGAACCATAGTTCAGATCGTAGTCTGGAACATCTATGGACAACACTATTTATCCTGCAACCAGTGGAGGTGTCTGTACCAAGGTGTGAGATTTACTCTAGAAATCTTTTGAGTGCATGCATTGTGTAAGAAATCATGATGAGTGGTATAGGTATATGCAACTTTAATCAGAGACTATGAAATTGGTAATTAACATAATGAGGGTGTTTGTGGAATGAATCGGAAGACTGCTAGAATAAAGGCAGATGGGAGAGTTAAAGATCGTGTTGCACTCATAATTATATATAATTTTTATTTGTCAATTAAACAATTAACTAATTTCATGGGTAAAGAGGAGTCAACAGGATCATGGCAGACTTTTTAATTTTCAGTTTATAGATTAAGTAAATGACACAAATTATAGTTATAAACCACATGTTAGCACCATTATGCTTTGGGGAACTGAACTCCATAGTCAATTTAAATAGTAAGGTGGTTCTTGAAATTGTGATACGAAGTTTAAGAAATTCACAGAAAGTGTAGTGCCATGGTCCAACCATGAGAGGACACTCTTGGGCAGGGATGGGTCAGAAAGCATTAGTGTTGTGGTGCCTGTGTAGAGAGGTGGGGGCAGGCGGGAGCAAAGAGACAGATTTCACACCCAACAGCCTGAAAGAAGGCTGTTCCCACTCATGATCACAATCAAAAACAAACAAGCAGACAAACACACAGGGTGGGATGTATCTTAAAAAAAGTTCAGAGATATGCAAAATGTTTAAAGCGTTTCACTAACCTTCCTGCCCCACAGGTCACAGCATTTTTATAGCTTTTTTGAAGATAAAATAGAGCTTATGTTTGAGACCTCTGTATTATTAGCTTATAAAATGATTGTTATTTACACTTAAGTATCAAGGGTAGGAGAGAAAAATTAATAAGGATTCAATTCTGCAAACTGCATAATTTAAGCAATAGCCTATTGTTTTACGTTGATGTAAGTGCTAGGTAATATCCATGTGAATTGATTGAATGGCATCCAAGTGAGAATGTCATGGAAGATTTGGAAAAAAAAATAACAGCTGAAATACTGAAGCATGAGGATCCCTTAAGGCCAGGAGTTTGAGACCAGCCTGGGCAATATAATGAGACCCTCTTTCTAAAACAATTTTTGAAAATTAGTTGGGAATGGTGGTGTGCACCTAAGACAGGAGGAGGTTCACTTGACACCAGGAGATTGAGGCTGCAGTGACCTGTGATTATGTCACTGAACTCCAGCCTGGGCAACAGAATGACAGACCTCATCTGTGTAATTAAAATAATTGAACATTACAATGTTAAAAAGCAGTGGAGATAAAAAGATGGAGACATTATCTCTTTTTCACTTACATGGATGGAGCTGGAACATATCCTGCTTAGGACAGTATCTCAAGAATGGAAGAAAAAATATACTCGGTACTATTATGAAACCACTTTACAATTACTCACACTTTCATATGAAGCATAGCTAGCTCACAACTATGGCCTAAGATGAAGGAGGGAGGAGGGGGGAGGTAGGGGAGGGGAGGTCAGATCGAGAGAGGGTGAATGGTGGGATCACACGTATGGTGCATAATGCAAGGGTACATGTTGGATCTATTAGTATAGAGTATAAATGTCTTAACACAATAACTAAGTAAACTAGATGAAGTATATATTAAACAGTGTGATGTAAACATGCCTAATTCTATATGAAATCAGCAGATTGTACCCCATAAATGCATTAATGTATACATGATCTATGTGTTTATGATTTAATAAAAATAAATAAATAAATAGAAATAAAGGAAAAAAAATCAAATGATTGAACAATTTAATAATAGTTAAAATAGTTTGACCATATATATCAGAGAATACCCAGTCACTCTCTTTAATCATTATTCTAAGAGATGGCTAGTATTTTTATCCCCCATTTACCTATGAGATAACTAAGATTCAAAGAGGTGAAAAAACTTATGTAGGTAGACTTACATAACTAGGAAGTGCCAGGGAATGCAGCAAGGTTGAGTAGGGGATTTTCTATTTAAGTGGTGATGATGGGCAAACCTGTTGGATTCCATTTAACAGGGAAATGGCACAGAGAAATAGAGCATTTATTCAATATTTATTTAAATACTATAGTTCCTGCTGAATGTAGAGGATCACATTTTAGGATTGGAAAGGGGAAACGAAGTGGGGAGGAAGACACAGCACAATAACCCAGAGAAGCAGGAAGGATTCAGAGTAGTGTGGATTTCCTTTAAGGACACTGTTCATGGTCTTTTGGGAAAAAGAAAGAATAATCAAGAGGTAGGATGACAGAAAGAGGTTCAGCAGAGGGAGCAATGGTAAGATACTACAGTTTCCTGACGTGGTTGCTCAGAGAGTAAAGGAGCCCAACTGGAATGAGATTAGATGGGCGAGATAGTTAACAGTACAATTGCACCAATATGAGTCCATATTATGTTTCTCTTCAAGAAAGGATTAATTATCTTTATACAGCCATCTTCCTAGATTCATATGATAAGGTAATATAAGCAGTTTATTTTAGGACTAAATAATTTAAAAGTTAATTTTCTTTTTATAAACACAAAAGAAGAGCAAATTATATTTTCTGGATTCTGCGTTGCCTCAAGTTACTGGCAAATGAGGTGCAATTTATAATGCAATGAGCCTGAGTTTTGTAAGGCTCATAAATTATTTCTGAGAGCAATTCTAAAGGAAAAGTTAGAAATGTTTTGAGCAGTGGCAGAACCAATGAAATGTGTCTGATCTCCCAAAGTGGCTGTTTAGAAAAATAACGCTCCTTCAATGTACAATTCTTAGTATGGCTGTTGACAGATCAGCGCATTCCTCGCTGGTCTTACCTCATGCCTGTATGTCCTAAGTGCATTTTCTTTGTGTTTTCTTAGAATACATGCAGGCACTGATAGTCAATAAATATCAACCTCCATAAAATGAAATATTTTGAAGCTTCATCAGATTTCTAATGTAGAAAAATATTTTTCGTCTGCTTTAAAAGTAAATAACATTTACATTTTACTTTATTTGTATACCTCAACTAATCAATTCGAATCAATTTTAAATGGAATGATATCTATTAGTCAAACTAAAAGTATTATCCAAATCGAAAAATCAGCTGTGGAAGGGTAAAAATGTTTAACTCTATATTATAATTTCATAGCCAGATATAGCATTAAGGACGGTTGTTATTAATTGATCTCTTGGTATTAATTGACTTGTGTAACTGAATATTTTAGCAACACAAAGGTACATAATCATTTAATTGATGATTTCCCCCATGTTTCAAATTTCTACATAGCCATTTTGTATACCTAGTGTCTATTTGATTCTTCTCCTCTGAGTTGACCTTCCTTTTCTTATCTGGTAAAGAGCTCTGGTATTCAATCTAAAAATATATGAGACATGGTAGCAGTCATGAGAGATATTAATATAGCTAAGTAATATAATTTTTAAAAGAATATTTCAACTGTAATCTATGTACATCTTCAGTCAAAAGTATTTTCTTAACTTTTATAGCTCAAAAGAACACCATAGTCTAGGTGGTATAACTCTACCAGGTAAATAGCACAGTCTGGGTAGTGGAATTTTGAAATATTGAATGATTCTCTGTAAATGCTAGCATATTTTTATGTACAATACAGAGACGTTGCTAAGTTTCACTAATTAAATGGGAGAAACAAATTCAGGCCATAGGTAACTATAATATCCAAATGCATTTCAAGCATGGCATATAAGATAAGATCATTTACTGTTTTATAGAGGAATAATTCCATTTCTTTTGTTATATATCATAAGAATGAATTGTCCAAGCCATGATGTTAATTAAAATTTGTTTAACTGTTTGTTTTTTTTTTTTGCAGTTTTTGGAGCTGGGTTTGAACCTGCCACCTCCAATATATGGGGTGCCCTACTCCTTGGAGCCACAGGTGCCACCCTTAAGCCTGTCTTTTTAACCATATCCAACCTTCAGCTACAGATAATTTTTCTTATCCTATTTATCAATTATTCTGAATGGAAAAGGAAAAAAGCAAACACAATTTTTAAAAAGTCAATCACCTTTTATTCTCAACAAGTAACAAGATTATTTTTATTTTCTTCATAACCAACTCTCTACCCTGGCATGATAGTTTTGTTTTATCCTTTTTTTTTTTTTTAACCTTCAAACTTTTGAAATGTAATTTCTAGAATGGGAAAGGAAAAAGGCAATTAAAAACTATTCACTCTTTGTTGCCAGTGTCAGTAACATATCCAGCTTGATACTTAGAGATATTCAACCACTTAATTTTTTGACAGGTTAAATGGGCTTCTCTTAATTTGTAGATTATTGCTGAAAGAACTCTCTTTTCAACATTATAAAGGAGGCAGGAAGTCATCAAACACGGGCACTGCAAGGAATCAGACAGTAAAAATGTCTTCCATTGAATTTATCATTCTCTGACTACTAGAGCCTTTTAATCTTCTGATTAGTGGTGCTTAGGCTTGACTTATAGACTAGCTACAGGAAATTCAGAAATGTCATACATACATTAATTTTTAATCAATTGATTTTTAGACAATATGCTTTACAAGGAAGGATATGAAACAGGTTGTTAACCTAGATACTATTAAATGAATGTATAATACCAACAACAGAAAAATCTTCGCTGATTTTGCACTGCTTATTCAGGAACCCCAAATCCCAGCATGACAGTATGTAAACTATTTCCCTAAAACACAGATTTGTTTTTTCCTTTCCACACACGACCTACCTGGTGTTCTCTACTGGTGTCTCTGCTTTTTAGTCCGTTCTCATTCATGCAATTTATTCTACTTGGAATTCTCCACCCATTTTTTTTTTTTGTTTGTTTTCTATAATTTTTCCAAGGCATGGTTTGAAAGTTGCCTCTTCTTAAAAGCCTTTGGTGTTGTCCAAAGAACCATCTTATCAATTACTGTCTGGGTAGCACTGTGATGCTACGGATCACCTACTTTCTACTTCAACATTCTGTGTTTCTTTCTTTCTTTTTTTTTTTTTTCTCAGCTGAGGTAAATACAGTCTTGTACATCTCACAGCAAATGGCATAATGTCTTATGAGAATGTCCAGGGACTATTTGCAAAAAGAATAAATGAAGTAAATATATTCCAAAAACAATATGTAGAACTAAGGAACATACTGGAAAGATTAAAATATCAAAAAATAACAAGGAGGAAGTTATTGATTAGAATCATTAATGATAGTGATTATTAATAAACTTCTATTGTGTGCCAGACACTGCATACAAACTCTATATCAAGTGTCTAATAGTATTCTTCTAGAAATTTCTAAGAGTATCATTGTATATGTCAGAAAGTAAGAGGAGCAGTTCTTTCTTCCCAAAGATCACTAAGTTTAAATGGTGCAGCAAGGATTCAAACACAAGTTTAACTGGTTCCCTAAACCATTCCTTGCATATAATTTAAAATTTCAGATTACTGAATCTTCTGCTGTGACTATATTTACCACAAGTTTAAAAGAACAAAAGTGAAAGTCTTATTTAGATGACCCATGTAATTTTTTTTAGAGAAGTTAAGCTCTGTGAGAATAATATAGTAAATAGGTTTATCTGGGATCACACATTAATACCGTAATTTGTAGGTCCAGAGGTGGCGACCAATATTTAATTGAAAGAATATATGAAATACAATTTAAATAGAGGATTTGTGTAGACTCATTAGGCAGGTTTTCATGTTTTGTAATGAGATAGGTGGAGAGTGGATTATCGTTTATTTTAATAGAAGTGTTGTTCTAGTGACATCCCAATCAGGATGAATTTTAACAATGGGATTTCATATAATTGATGCCCTTTATTGTGTGGGAGAAGGGTAAGGGAGTTTGTGTGTGTGGAGGAGGAGAGAGAGAGAGAGAGAGAGAGAGAGAGAGAGAGAATGAGAATGTGTATTTTGGTTTTTTCTTTTATTTTTTTTTTTAAATTTAACACTGTAGCCCTGACATGGTGGCTCACGTCTATAATCCCAGCTCTCTGAGAGGCTGAAGTTGGCGGATTGCCTCAGCTCAGGAGTTTGAGATCACCCTGAGCAAGAGTGAGACCCTGTCTCTAAAAAATAATGGAGTGTTGTAATTGGCACCTGTAGTCCCAGCAATTTGGGAGGCGGAGGCAGGAAAATCACTTGAGCCAAGAGATTGAGGTTGCTGTAAGCTGTGACGCAATAGCACCCTACCCAGGGCAAGGAAGTGAAACTGT